>JAKCPI010004936.1:0-32895 GCA_023213315.1 Euborellia annulipes | reverse complement strand
CAACACCGAGAAATGGTCCATAAAAAAGGTCACATAAACATAAAATTCTAGAAATATTTAAAATAATTTATTTAAAAAAGAAAATGATAAGAATATACTAATTATCAGAAAATGATATTTTTTAATCAAATTGGCAAGAAAATCAAAGTCTAAACTAATTTCCTAAAAAAAGAGAGTGAGTTAGTATTTAAGTAATTCAAAATTTGTTATTTGGCATGAATTTTCGGGTGATATGAGCCAGTTAATAATTAACAAGTCAAAGTGCAGAGAGTTTGAAAAATTGGTTGCTGCTAGAAGTCAGGACAGAAGGAAAAATGACGAGGCTGACGTCAGGCGGTGTGAAAATTTCGCTATAAAATGCAAGGGACGGAAGACTCGTGAGCTCCAATCATTACAAAGCTCAAATTTTACAAGAGCTCAAATTCATACAAGAGTCGATTCATACCAACCGCTCAACATTTAACACATTAAAAAATACAAAATAATAATTAAAACAAACAAATTCATTAAAAATAATGAAATTCATAAAAAAACAAAACAAATAATATTGAAATATAAACGAAAAAAGAAGAAACGAAGAAAAGAAGAAAGAAGAAAAATACAATAAAAAAAAAAAAACCAAACAATTAAAAAACAACAACAATCAAAAATCAACAATCAATCGAATCTGCGAGTTGACGTCCTACACCGAGTTCTGACATCCTGATGATCGACATTTCGGTCTACCAGGAAGCTGCCTTCATCGAGCCAAACTACAACCTAGCCGCCGAAAACATCGATCCCGAGCTCAACCAAATCATCATACATCTCTATACAGATAAGCTCAACTCACTAGAATTTTCTTGCCAAATGATAATTATTAAAAAAAGAATTTAAATGAACTAAAAAAACTTTAAAGAAAATAAAATAATTAAACTTAACTTATCAAATAAAAACTATAATTTAAAACGGACCTAGCAATAATAATTTAAAAAATTTATATAAAATAATTTCAAAGACATTTCGGTCAGAAAAAAAGGAATTCTTCAGGCCAAGTGTTCAATAAAAATAAATTATAATACACGGTTTGAGGAATTCCATAAATTCGATTAACTTCATTTTTTTTTATTTTTTAAATATTCAAAAATTTAAGCCGAGGTCGTTGAGATTATTTTATCTAAACAAGAGAAACAAATTATATTAATTAATGAAATTTAAAATAATAAGATTAATAAAAAGACACACATTATTTTTATAAACCAATTTGAAAGTTAATCTCGAATCGTTATTATTTTTTTTCATAAATAAATTGATCATTATAATTAAAATTTAAACTTTTATTTACGTAATCAAAACCCAGAGTGCAACAACATTTATATTTCAGATAATAATCAAAAATTAATACCATTACACAGGCAACAGGGATTAGGACGATCTGAAGGCCTTAACAATATTATCCTAATCCTATTCAGGGAGTAAAATCTTTGAATAACTTTTTCTCTAAAATAAATTTATTTAATAAACATCTAATTATTTTAAATAGGGAAAAGTCTGTATCAGATCAATATATATATTTTACTCTGATGGGAGCTCAGCAAAAGGAAAGGCAGAATAAGCTCTGCTAATATTCTACACACCTTAATAACTGAAGCAGGTAGTGAAAATTTTAACAAACCTTGTCTTGAAGATGGATGACGTTTAGTTCCAGCTGACAAGGTGAAAATAAAATAATCCGGGCCGACATAAGCCTTTAATTTTTTTTTTTTAATCATCTAATTATAATTCGACCTTTCTTTACAATATTATATAACTTTATGACGTTTGACTTATGATCTTCTTTCGTTTTAATTAATAATTTTTTAAGATAGAAGGAAAATTTCGTTGAACGGTATAAAACTACTTTTATATATTTCAGTATTTTATATATTCAGTCTAGAACTCTAATAATAAAATTTCATTTTTTTTTCTTAAATCAATTAATCAATCAATTCGTAATTTGAAAAACTAGAAAATTCTTTAATTCTCAATTCAACATTATCTTTTTTAAATTAAATTTATTAGGGAATTTGGCCAGGGTTTGTGTTTATAAATTGAATACTCGGTGTAGAGGATGATGGGAAGAAAATATCGTGGAAAGTCAGAATAGTTGGGGAGGAGGATTAATAATAATTTAATTTAAAGTAGCTAAGGAAATGTCCCTTTGGTAAAAAAAAACATAATTTATTTAAATAAAAAAAATGACTATGACGTCTGGTTCTGATGGCAGTTTTATTTTAATATCAATGTTTTTATTTAAATATTGGAAAATATTTATTTTTTTAATCAAGCAAAACCAAGGGATGAATTATTCTTATCTAAAACTTTTAAATCCTTGTTCTGGCTGGAATAGTTTTTACTTACTATGTTTAATAATATAATATTTTATTTTGTTTTGTCTGACCGCTGCCAATCTCTACCAGCATGAATTAAATCGTCTAAGAAAAATATATATAGAGTAGCAAATAAATAAGGAAATTTAAGGATATTAGGTTAAATAAAAATTCACTAAAAAAATATAACTTATTTAATATCAAAATTAAATAGATATACAGTAGTTTAAATCAAGAAAAAAGATAAGTAGATACAGCCAATATATTTAATATTTTAATAGAACTGACAAATATTCAAAATCTTTGTTTCAGGATTTCCTGATAAGGAATTTTTAATGGAAATCATCTTTTACTATCTTTCAACTCATGGAAAAACACGAACTGGGCAGAAAAGGCTGCGTTGTAAAAGCGTTCAATAGGATGATACCCCGTGAGCCCCCGTCATCAAGTGCACCCTGCAATTTCTCTGAGGAAACTGTCCGCTGAACACAGAGCTTGTATGAGAGAAGATCAAAGAGTCAGTCCTCAGGCAGGAGTCTCCTAACCGTTGGTGTCCACCAGGATAGCGCTCTCTCACCGCTGTTCTTTATGAATGTCATCACTCGGTATTTTCAAAGACCCCATCGTTGGTCCCTTAAGCAGATGATATGTTGCTGTGTGAAGAAACTTGCGACAAACTGGAAAATTCCATAGGCTTCTGAAAGAATCGTCGCCTCGGTCTGCGTATTAATCTATGCCAATATCGAATACATGCAGTACTTTCAACAGACTGACTGCAGATCAAGTTATACTTAATGACCAGGTGCTTTCTAAATGTCGCAGTTTCCCCGATGATTAGTAGATTATTTGCTGGAAGAATCATATGGAGTTCATTGTCAAAAGCAGGGGTGGGCAAATACTTTTAAGCGCGGGCCAAATGAAATTTTCAAAATGTCTCCCGGGCCGGAGGTCTATACCGCGTACGCTTTCCACACCCGAATGTTTTGGGTGGAGTTTTTTCCCTGCCCAAGAAATTTTTTTGGCAAAAACACTATAAGTATCATTTTAAAGCATTTGGACAAAGAAATTTGACAGTTAATACCCTGGTAGGAATTTCCAGTGCTGACAATTGGCCGAACCTTGGGCCAGTTGTCATCAGTTGTAATTTGCCAAGCCTTGAGTAGTGGCATTGGGCCAAGCCTAGTCCGAGGCTTGGCCCAATGGTATTATATTATTAAACCGATCCTTGGGAAGACGAATAGACCAAGCCTGGTCCGAAGCTTGGCCCAATGGTATTATATAATTAAATCGAGCCTTGGAAAGTCACCAATGGACCAAGCCTGGTCTATTATAATAGATAATAGTAATAATAAATTGTCTTAATTGGGTGTACATGCGAACAATTTGTGCCCAAATTAAAATTAAATATACAAATTAAACACTAGGTTATTTGTTTCAAAGGTTTTATTAATTAAAAATCTGGTGTGACAAGCACAGAACACAACTTTCTCTTACCTTCGGTAATCGAAAGTTGTGTTCTGTGCTTGTCACACCAGATTTTTTGTGTCGACATATATTTAGTTCCCGACAGTACGGAACATTTGAATTCAGATGTAAAATTTATAAGTATGGGAAAATATTTATATTTTGTTACCATGGCAACCATTTCTCCTATCTTCCCTATGAAATACAAGAGTAAAGTGGTCTTCAGAAGATTTCAATCGCAAAATGAGAATATACATTTGAAAGAGCATCTGAAAATAATTGATTTTTGAATTTTAAAAAAATCGTTGGAGCAAATTTTGAGAAAATCGAAAAAACTGAAAAAGTGCATCAGTAAAGTACTAGTAATCTTTGGCCGATTTTGATTAAAAGCTTATTTTTCCGGTCCCGGGGTGTTTAACTTAAATATAAAATTTCAACCTCGTAGCTCAATTCCTTCATGCTTAAAATTGAACACACACCCACACACCCACACACCCACACACCCACAGACAGACCATGTCGCGAAAACCACTTTTGATTCAGGGGACCTCAAAACGTGAAGATCCATCAAAATCTCGACATCGAATTTTTGACATGAACCAATACTTTCTCTCTATATATATATTACATATATACATAGGTAAGAGAAAGAAAATTAACACTTAATACGTATTTCGACAATTTCTTGTCATCCTCAGAAGTGATTACATTCTTCTGAGGATGACAAGAAATTGTCGAAATACGATTAAGTGTTAATTTTTAATTAATAAAACCTTTGAAACAAATAACCTAGTGTTTAATTTGTATATTTAATTTTAATTTACAAAATGTTTCAACGAGAACCAACGGTCGAAAGTTTAAATCTTAATTTGTGCCCACTAAAATACGAGTATGTCCCGTAATTTTTAAAGAAAAATGAAAGATTATAATCGAACAGACCTAGTATGCTTGCATACATAAAAGTAGGGATATGGTTACGGCTGTTCGAAATTATAATACTCTATTATTTATATACTGTATTTCATTATTTATATGCACTCTACGCACACTAATACTGTTGATTTCAACAAAATCGGATAAAAGGGATTTTTCAACGGGCCGGATAAAGTAAGCAAAGGGCAGGATCCGGCCCCGGGCCGGCTTTGCCCACCCCTGGTCAAAAGAAACAGGCCCATAAAACAAGAATTTTTCAACTTGTTAGACATGTCTTTTTCTGAAAACGTTCGACTTTGTAAGTGTTTAATTTTCAACCTAAAAAGGCATTTTATATTTTTCCAAATACAAATCTTTATTAAATATTGTTTTTATTTTTAATTTTAGGTGTGATTTGGACCAAAGAACTTGTCGTTTGCTACTTTTCTTCGATCTTTGAATGATATAACATCTTCCATCAATTATATATATAAGGGACGATAAGGAGAATAAAAACCAGCAACGTTTTCTCTCCCAGGACTCCAATTTATTTGCAAATATTTCGGCTCCTATACAGGGTCCATCCTCAGTGCATATATGAATTTTATGAGAGAGATTGTCAATTTGGTAAAAATATATTTGAGAAAACATTTGAGCGCATGAGCTTCGTGCCTGGTCGTTCTATTGATCTCATATATATATATATATATATATATATATATATATACTCTGATGGGAGCTCAGCAAAAGGCACTATAGGAGCAAAAGGCAGGATAGGAATTATACTCATTTACAAAAAGAAAAAAAGACAGAAGAGAAGAGATACTTTCAAAGAAAATACAGAGCGATTAAATTTCATTAAATAAGGTAAGCTTTAATGAAAATGATCTTTTACTATCTTTTAAATGTTTTCGACCAGTCACTCCAGATTTTTTTTTTTTTCAGAATTCCTTTTGCACTTCGTCAACTCATGGAAAAACACGAACTGGGCAGAAAAGGCTGCATGCCGCATTCCTCAACGATGAAAAAGCATTTAATAGGATACCCCGTGAGCCCCCGTCATCAAGTGCAGCCTGCCATTTCTCTGAGGAAACTATCCACTGTACACAGAGCTTGTATGAGAGAAGATCAAAGAGTCAGTCCTCAGGCAGGAGTCTCCTAACCGTTGGTGTCCACCAGGATAGCGCTCTCTCACCGCTGTTCTTTATGAATGTCATCACTCGGTATTTTCAAAGACCCCATCGTTGGTCCCTTAAGCAGATGATTTGTTGCTGTGTGAAGAAACTTGCGACAAACTGGAAAATTCCAAAGGCATCTGAAAGAATCGTCGCCTCGGTATGCGTATTAATCTACGCCAATATCGAATACATGCAGTACTTTCAAAAGACTGACTGCAGATCAAGTTATACTTAATGACCAGGTGCTTTCTAAATGTCGCAGTTTTGGCTCGAGGGTGAGTGATGATGGGGAACCAACGGAATGCCGGGTGTATATATGCCAGTTGGCTTAAATGGTGAGAATGCTCGGAAATTCTATGTGACCGACGGATGCCAATTTATTTTAAATTGGCAATCTTCCGTCTTGAGGCCGATTACTCTGTATTCAACTGAGACTTGGGCCTCCACGAAGAGGCACTAGATGAGATGGATATGCGGATGCCCAGGTGTCACCAGACTTGATCGCATCTCCATCGCGCCAAGAGTAGATTTGGCATAGCCTTAATCACTGACAAGGGAGCGTCTCCGCTGGTTTAGACTCAGAGAGTAGTGGTGGGAAGAGGACAACAATGAAGAGGAGGAATGAAGAGATTATTTCATTGAACAAGACATCATTAGAATAAACTAATTATAAATTATGACTGAAATATTCATTAAAATGACTTGAGAGCATCTACCCTATCGATTTTCCTTTACAAATAAGAGGAAAGGAGGGCAGAAAAAAGATTGAACCTAAAATGAACCGACAAGATCAGAATTACAATTTTTTAAGCCAGCGCCTCCCAACCAGTAGGCCACGGGCTGATTGCAAATGGGCCACGGACGTCTAAGAAAAGATAAATTTTTATATATTTATACAAAATTATATATATACATTGGGCCTCAGCTTTTTTTTTACGAAAAAAATGGGCCGCACATCAAAATAGGTTGGGAACCACTGCTTTAAGCTCTTCGTAACTGAGTACCTTTGGTGGAATTCGATCTTCACATTTTGCATTCTAAGAGGCTACTTGTGTTGAACCCAACGTCATTTCGCGGCTGTCATTTGGTGAGTTTATTATTTTGATTACTTTACTTTTCCAATACTATTAATAACACTGTGCAACAAGAAAAAAAGCCCCGAGAAAATTTCAGATTCTTAAGTAAAAGACCTCCTGAATCCAAATATGACCTCCGTTTTCCCCCACCACGTACCGTTTTCGGGGGGTAGCCCCCTACTTATTTCCACCCCTTTTCGTTAATTATAGGGCCATGAATCAAATTTGGAGGGATGAAAAGGAATATTTTAGCCTTAACATTTCTTCAGAAAGTCTAGAGAAGTGAAAAGTTAAAAAACATTAACATTTGGATCCAAGGGGGGGATGTGGGGGAGGATTTTGTCCCTTAAAATGCCAAAAAATCGTTAAAAATGATCGATTTTTTTTTTATTTTTTCACAATTTTTTCACTGATTTTCTACATATTCCAGCTGACAGACCCACCTCACCCTTCCTTAAACATCCCTCAACTAAAAAAAATATATAGGACAAAGCGGGTGGGGTGTGAGCGATTCCGAAGCTCTTGCAAGAAAATGGAAGATTCACAGCTCAGTTGGTCAAATTGGCAAATACGCGGCCAACTTTTATTTTTTTGGGCTGATCTTTACAAATTTAAAGTTAAATTTACGGATTCTTCTATGTCCTTCAATTATTCCATATTTTATCTAAAGGGGTAGAAATTATTTCTTGTCAATGTTCGAAAAAAATTCTTCTTGTAAGGGCTTCGGAATTGCTCACACCCCACCCGCTATATTCTATATATTTTTTTTAGTTGAGGGATGTTTAAGGAAGGGTGAGGTGGGTCTGTCAGCTGGAATATGTAGAAAATTAGTGAAAAAATTGGAAAGAATCGATCATTTTTAGCGATTTTTTGACATTTTAAGGGACAAAATCCTCCCCCACATCCCCCCCTTGGATGCAAATGTTAATATTTTTCAACTTTTCACTTCTCTAGACCTTCTGAAGAAATGTTAAGGCTAAAATATTCCTTTTCATCCCTCCAAATTTGATTCATGGCCCTATAATTAACGAAAAGGGGTGGAAAAAAGTAGGGGGCCACCCCCCGGAAACGGTATGTGGTGGGGGAAAACGGAGGTCATATTTGGATTCAGGAGGTCATTTTACTTAAGAATCTGAAGAAATTATCTCGGGGCCTGAAAAAAGTTTCATTTTGTTGCACAGTGTAATCGGTACTAAGGTAATTTTTATGTTACAAAAGTCAAGGGAATAACAAAATTTGACTTACAATTTTATTCTTTCTACTTTCTCTTATCTCTATATATGTTAATATATATAGAGAGAAAGTATTGGATTAATGTCAAAAATTCGATGTCGAGATTTTGATGATGATACCTTTTGAGGTGTCCTGAATCCAAAAAAGTGGTTTTTGCGACATGGTCTGTCTTTTAACAAGAAAGAGGGTCCAAAAATCAAAGAAATGACAAATTTTTGCTTCCTATTTTATTTTTCCTTTAACTTTTATTAAAATTGAAGCAATACTTCTTGTTTTTATCTCAGGCGGGCCCGAGCCAGCTGGAGGGGGGTCCAGGGCGTCGAAGCCCCCCTGACAAGACACGAAACCCAAGGCGGATGGCCTAATTAATTATTTAATTACCTATATAGTGAAATGGACCAATAGTCAAGGGATTAATGGAATTTTCCCAATTCATTTTATTTGCATCTTGGTGGTGTCTTTTTTCTAATTTTTTCTGTTTATTTCTGCTGGCTAGATTGGCCTATTTTACGGATTCTTTCATTCGAGAATTCTATCTGTGTTAAGACTTTAATTAGAAAATGATATTAAAATTGGAAATCTTTAAAAATATTTTTTCTATGCCTTTTCTTTTTTTTCTAAAAAAAAACCAAACAAACAAGAAATTTTTTTCTTACTAAACTACCGGTAAAATAAAATGAGAAAAAAACCAAATACAGAAAGAGGCATAGAAAAAATATTTTTTAAATCGAATTTTGATTCTAATCACCCAAAAACTATTTTTGAATTAAACCTACAGTATTTATATTTAATTCTATTTTTATTTATATATTGGGAATTTCGTTAGCTGGTCGGTCCCACCCTTATTAAAAAAATTCATTCAAATTAAATTAAAATTTACTATTTATTTTCTAAAAGGAATTTTATTGTAATACATATTTGAGAAAAAGGTTAATCTCTAGTGTAATGCAGTGAAACTATGAGTGGGCGCTTGACTAGTTCACTAGTTCGCTCTTCTGACATCAGCTCAAAGTTAATGATTCTTTCGTTCTTTTCATTTGCGCGCGCTATTTGTTTTGTCACTAGTGTCGTTTCGGTTCGTCTTCCTTCGGTCAAAAACCATTCAGTTCGAAGCTATTCGGCAGCCTTCAAAAACAATTTGCGAGCCCTTCGGGCTCGCAAATTTATTTTTAAAAGCTACCGAATCGCTTCGAACTGAACGGTTTCTGACCGAAGTAAGCCGAACCGAAGCCGAGAATTCCCTAGTTGTTTTTGATTTTTTTTAATCTAAGGAAACCGAACTGCGACCGAAGGGCCGAAACAATTAGGTCGGGACCCCTGCAAGTTGTTTAAAAAAAAGATTCTTAAGAAAACGTAAACTGTCTCGGCAAAAATGGCTAAAGAAGGATGTAAAAAAACAAAACGTAAACAGTCTCGAACGGGGAAGGCCTGAATGCAATTGACTGTATGCAAATATGGCGATGCAAAAAAAAGTAAAACGAAAACTGTCTCGAACGGGGAAGGCCTGATAAAAAAATAATAATAAGAACGAATCTCAAAAATAAGAACGAAAGAATCACGAACGAAGCACGCCAGCGCTCCCTGGTGGCCAAGCGAGTCCCACTGCATTAAACTAGAGATCAACCGAGAAAAAAATCTTTAATAAGTGAGAATCTTGTAATTGTTCACATTTCTATTTAAATATTATTTTCTCTAACTTGTTCATTGGCCAGAATTTTTTGTTAAGGGCAAGGGCGGTCCCAGAGGGGGGGTCAAGGGGGTCGTGACCCCCCCCAAAATCTTTCTTTTTTTTTTTAAGACACACTTTTTTCCCACTCACTCTCCCATTCACACAATCTTTTCGGCTACTTAGGCCATTTAAGACTTAAACGATACTCATATTTGATTAATATATATTTAGTGGGGCCCAAGCCCATTTATTTATACTATAAAAAAAAAAAAAAAAACAGTGACCCCTCCCCAAAATGTAAGACTAGGACCGCCCTTGGTTAAGGGTGGTTTTACGCAAGAAAATAGAACTTAAACTTGTGCGGTGCACGATGACATACCTTCGTGGAAACCCGACTTAACACAAAAATTTTGGGTAATGATATCCTCAAATTAGGGAAAATAATAATTAAATTGAATATCTTCTTCTTCTTCGACTTTATTATTTCCACAGTGCGGGGTCGGCGGAATTAAATTGAATATCTATTTGCATAATAACATATAATATTTTTAAAAAAGTGATTATTAATTTGTTTCTTTTTTTATTTTCAGAATTTGTTCCCAGAGGCTTCTTGTCGTTAATCCAGTTGAACTCACCGTTATTTCTTTCGAGTTGCCATTTGGTGAGTTTATATTTTTCAAATAGACATACAAAATTTGACTTCTAATTTTATCAAACCATTTAAATTTGAAGACAAATTTTTATACTAAATTCTGACTACGGAGGAAATATTTGTTTTTTATATTTTGGGTTCATAATACTAATTTCAAATCTTAAATTACTATTTCTAATATTTTGAACTCATTACTTTGGGAAAATTCATTTTCATAAATTTTTATCTTTCGTTTTAATGAATAATTTTTTAAAATAGAAGGAAAATTTCGTTGAACGGTATAAAACTACTTTTATATATTTTAGTATTTTATCTATTCAGTCTAGGACTCTAATAAAATTTCATTTTTTTTTCTTTTATTAAAATTAATTCTTGATTTAAAAAACATTAGGGAATTTGGCCGAGATTTGTGCTTATAAATTGAATGCTCGATGCAACATCGTGGAAAGTCAATCCCCTCATCCCCTGTCAATTAATTATTATGCCGCGGGGGATGTAGGGGGCAAATTATTTTCATATACTGTATGTGTCATTTAGTTCTTTTCTATAAAAAATTTCCATTAAAATCATTCTATTTGCATTTTAAAAATAAAAAATTTGGTGTTGGCTCTATCTTCTACACCTCCGGTGGCTTTTTAACGTGGCAACGTCTAGTTCTTGACTTCAAACTATTTTTACTTTCTCTTACCTATATTGAAATATATAGAGAGAAAATATGTTTTTTTTTACTCGTACTTTATTCTCATTAATAAACACGTTCATACATTTTCATAGTAACATTATATGACAAGTGTGGCCAAACCCTTTTTTTTTTGCCTAAAAAATTAGGTTTTCCGAGAAAAAAATTCATTTAAGAGTTAATTAATCGGGGTTTTTTTTCATTCTATTAGAGTTTTTCTTTCTACACAAATTGAGATCCCATTTAGTCTGATTTAATTAGCCGTTTGGAATCTACAGGGGTTTAAACTTTCAAATTAGAATTTACCGCAGCGCGCTAAAATTAAATGATAGGAAAAAAATAAATGGTGAAATATTTAGCTGAAAAATCATTCTTTCTAATCGTATATTCAACATAATTATACCTCTTAAGACAGAGGAGTTATTCAAGCCGCTAAACATTTTTGTGCATGCATCCCTACCCGGCCACTAGACACACATGCATTGAAAGACGTTGTCACGTCAACAAATAATCAACAAATATTGTTATTCAATCAATTTTACAAATTCATTCTACAGTAGGCTATAGAAATTATACAAAAAATTCAAAAATAACGCTTTAAAAATTTTTTATTGATAATAGAGGTGGGTAAATAAATTTAAACTTATAAAAATTATTTCATTTCGAATATATCCCTAATAAATAAATAAATACAAAAAATAACACTTGAAAGTATTTTTTTTAAGCCTTTGGCGCCCCTCGATACCGACATATGCGCCCTAGGGCATCTAAAATATAGCCCAGGGATGGTGATTATATTATATTCTTTCGATAGATAGTCCAAAAAATTGATAGATTTCTTTATATTACAACTTAAAAAACGGCTCCCTTGTTGAGCTTAGCCCCCTCCGCCCTCAAAGGCTAGTTACGCCGCTGAATCGGGGGTGAGTTTTAAGGGTGGGTAAATAAAGAGAGTCTTTTAAAAAGTATTTAATTTCGAATTTATTCCCAACCCCGTTAGTTTCCAAGTAAATAGAATTTTTATCAATAGAGAATTTATTTGATTATTTATTTTTTGGGTGCTCAGAGAGCAATGCTATTTATCTATCGATCGATGTCTGCTTGCTTGCTTGTTGCCTGCTTGTCAGGCGGTCTTATAATTGCATTTGAGCCGAGCTATGCATCAGTCAGTCGTTTGGGCTCTTCCCTCAATCTTTCTCTCTCTCCGTGTGTATAGTTTCTTTTATATTGTGTGTGCAAATAAGACGTTCATCTACCAAACTCGTTAATCCCCGATGGGGATTGTTACGGTAATGAATATTTTCATATCTCATTTGCATAACGAATTAAATTTCTATTTTCAATTTTTTTTTTCTCTCTTAAAATATACTTATAAAATAATCCAATTTTTAAATACAACGCTATGAAGGAGTCGTGAACCCCAAGGTGGAGAATGAGAAAGGGTGTAAATCACCCCTTCTAATAAACAAAATAGTATTTTTCTTTAAAAATGAAATTTAAAATACAAAATTAATATTTTTTTTTTTGTAAGATGTTTACATTTAAGCAAATGGATTACTCTCGATCCCTACTCACCCTCCACCCTCCTAACAGAGAATTTGCTCTCCTATAATATTTAATAAGAATTTATTATTAAATAATTGAAAATAGAAATTCATAACTTTTATCTTTTGTCAGTGTAATATTTGTGATTTTTAGAGGTGGAATTTTTTTTTTCGCTGTCTGAATGCATTCTTCAGTTTCTCCACTCGCCCCCTCTAATTATAAGTTTAAACAATTCAGATGATTTTTACTTTCTCTTACCATATATATGAAATATATAGAGAGAGAAAGTATTGTTTACTAATTTGTATTTACGCTAATTTTTTTTTTTTTTTAACTAGCTACGTTCTTGATTTGTTTGTAATGTGAAAGATATAATAATTACTTTTTGTCTAATCTAATAAAAAAGTTTTTTTCTCTTCGATCGGTTTTGTTATGTAGTAATAGGGGTGGTTTTTTCTGGAGGTGGTGGCAAGGGCGGATACAAGGGGGTAAATGGGTATTACCCCCCCGAGATTCGAAAAAATTACCTTTTTTCGCAAAAAAATTTATTTTTAATGTAAAATTTTTAAAATTAATACTTAAAAATTTGATGTGTATTTATATTCTGGCAAAGAAGTACAGAATGCGCTTTTAAATTATCGAAATTAAAAAAACAATAGTGTGCTGTGCGACGAGTCACACCAGATTACCCCCCCCCGAGGGAAACACCTCATGGATCCGCCCTTGGGTGGTGGGTAAAAATAGCCATTGAATCAAATAAATTATATATTAAAGAGCAGACAATTTCATCTTAATTTTTCTTCTCCATTCTTCATTGAATTATAATTAAATATATCAAGAGGAATGTAGGGGACAAATTACTTGAATATATTCTATTCTTTTCTATAAAATTTTCCTCAAAAATCACTCAATTTTTTTTTAAAGAAAGATTTGCTAAAATAAAAAAAAAAAAAATATTGTTCAATCAATTTTACAAATTATTAAAAAGAAACAAACCCTTAAAAAAATTGTACAAAAAGAATTATTAGATCTTTCAAATTAGTAACAATTCATGTACTTAAATTTAAAAAAAATTATTTTCTAATAATAATCTGAATGAATTGAGGTAAAAATTCTAATTAAAATTGTTAATTAATTCCCTTTTATATTTAAACATAAGAAAGGAAAGGATTACGGGAAATTAAAACAATTATTTAATAAAATAATCTTTATTGAATACTATAGAAGAGGATAAAAAATAAATAAATAAATATTTCTTTGTTTCAGAAGAGAGACCTTAGAAAAGCAAATCCATCTGCGTCAAGGGGGCCAAGGGGCCAGTCGATTGAACTCACCTCTGCAAAGTGCCTCTCCTCTATTTCGATTCTATTTGGGAGAATAAAACGTCACACACACACCCTACTCTCTCCACAATTAAAAGGTATTTATAATTTATTATTCCATTTAAATTTGCATATTTCACTTGCATAAAGGGTTAACATTTTATTTTTATATTTTCTTTCTTAAAACATATTTATAAAATTATCCTTTGTTTTAAAACTTGAAGCCAGAGGGTGTAAAGGGGTGTATATCTTTAATATCATTAATATTTTTTTCCTTAAAAATAAGCGTATCAAATAGGGTTTATCAATATTATTTTTTATTTTTTTGTAAACTCTTTTTTTTCTACTCACAAACACACACGAATCTCTATATAATAAGAAAAAAAAATAATTTTTATTTTTTACAGGGATGCCTTTGGGGGGGGGGGCCCTTCCCCCCCCCACCCCCCCCTTCCCCCCCCCCCCCCCCCCTCTCCTCGCTTTTCGAGTCTTTCTCTCTATGCCCTAGCCATGGTAAGACCTGATCATCAAATTTTTTTCATTTTATCTCATCATTTTTTGGGAAAGGGTTTCTCTCTTTTCAAATCTCGAGTTTAAAAAAACCCCGCATTGCTTTAAATGATAAAAAAAAATATTATATAATAATAATATAATATTTCAAATTTGATGAGAAAATAGGATAAAATATTTTTTGTTTCAGAAGAGAGATGTTTGAAAGAAAATCCATCCGAGTCATCATCATTACGCAAATGGAAATCTGCATTTACCTGGAGCAAGAAGCCAGTCGATTGAATTCATCTGCCTGCTTCTCTTCTATTGCGATTCTATTAGTAAGAATAAAACGCCACACACCCCTCATCTCACTTCAATTAAAAGGTATTTATAATTTGCATATTTCATTTTCATAAATTCACATTTTTATTTTTATTTTTTTTTTTTTTAAGTTATAAAATTATTTATTATTTTTAATAATGAAAACAGAAAATCTCGAGTATAACAACCCTCTCATTTTATAATATTTGATTATCATTTAAATCTATAAAAGTCTCTCTTTTTTGATTCGGCTTCCTTTTTTTGAATGGGTGGTTGTTTTTTCCAAAATTTTTTCTTTAGTAAAAAATTTTCTCAACTAAGGTAAATAAATTTTTTTCCAAAAAATTTTGATTCTTTCTGGGGACATTCTAAGATAAAATAAATATTTCTAAATATATTTAAAAACATTATTTGCTTTCTATATTAGCCCTATGAAAATGAATGGGAGGGTTGCTTACTTAAACTTTTATCCCTCGTTAGTCTTATAGTAATAAGTGTGATTTTTTTTAAATTTGTTTACGTTCCTGGGTCGTAACAGGCTACAAGCCGGTATATCCAACTTTCGTTTCGTGAATATATTTCCTTTGTTTTTTCATATATTGTAATTCGATCCCCCTCGGCTCACGCATCTTCTTATTCGATATTCATTAATTCACATTCATTTATTAAAATAAATTAATGAATAAATTTCCATTTCTTTTTTCATTAAAACCACTTAGATTTTTATATGAAAATTAATTTAATTCCTGTTTCATTAAACCCCCCCCCCCCCCCAAGTTAGTTTCTTATTCTACAAAAAATTTTATGTATATAGAAAGATTTGTTGATAGACTTATTTGTACCATCTGTCAAAGTTCCTCAGCATAAATCTGTTCATATTTTTAATTTCATAATTATAAAATTATATGTAACAAATGTATGATTATGTTTAGTCAAATCCGAATTGAGGTATTGAATATTAATAAGATATTAATATTCAATTCTTTAAATGAATAGATCTCGGAAATTATTTAAATAAAATGAAATACAGGGTGCCGGAGTTTTTTATTAGAATTTTAATGTTGGAGCGCAAAGGGCCCGGGAACCCTCAGAGGATATAGCCCCCCTTCCCCCCTGTCTGCGGCCCTGGAAAGGATTAAGGGATAAATAAAACAATGATTTAATAAAATAATCTTTATTGAATATTTAATGATTGAATAGGGTAAAAAATAATAGCTAAATATTTCTTTGTTTCAGAAGAGACACCTTAGAAAAAAACATCCATGGTCGTCATCATTATTATCAAATAAACAGCACATACGCAATGGGAAATTATTTTTAATTGTGAGCTCATACAAGAAGGAGGCAAAGCAAGTCTTTTACTTGGATTCAGGGGAGCCATCTCTGTGCAAAAATCATCTCTTCTATTGCAATTCCATTAGTGAGAATAAAAGGACACACACCCCCTCATCTCACTCCAATTAAAAGGTATTTATAGTTTGCATATTTCATTTTCATAAAGGGTTAACATTTTATTTTTCTGCATTTATAAAATTATCCTTTTTTTTTAATGATGAATCCAGAGGGTGATTAGGGGTGTACATTAGGGTAGTTCTTTGCTATAGGTATGGTTTTCTGAAATTTTAAAATTTGCTGCCCCCAACCTCTAATCCTGTTCCAATCAACAAATAAAAGGGGTGTGCAACATTTCAATTGGACAACTTAGAGGGGTCCACAAACGCCTTGAATTTGCAACATAGGCTATACAAAAAGATCGATTTCGTTTAAAAAGCGGTAAAAAAAAAATTATTTTCGAATATATCTCTAATAAATAAATAAATAAATAAATAAATACAAAAAATACCGCGTAGGCATATTTTATTTAAATGCAGGTGAGTTTTCGGGGTGGATTAATTAAGTATTATTTCGGTTCAAATATATCCCTAATAAATAAATAAATACTAAAAAGAAGCATAGGAAGTATTTTATTTATTAGAGGGTGAGTTTTAAAGGTGGGTAATTGAAGAGAGTCTTTTAATAGTTATTTAATTTCGAATTTATTCCCAACTGATTAAAACCCCGTTAGTTTGCAAGTAAATAGAATTTTTATCAATAGAGAATTATTTGTTAATTTTATTTTTTGGGCGCTTAGAGAGCAATGCTATTTCTCTATCGATCGATGCCTGCAGCCTGTCTGTCAGTTGTATTCGAGACGAGACACGAGTCATTACGTGGACCTCTTCCCCTCTCTCTCTCTCTCTCTCTCATGTGTTTTGTTTATTTAATATTGTTTTGTTATTTGTGCAAATAAGACGTTCATCCCCCAAACTCATTACGCCCCGTCTTGTCATCTTATTAATAATTAATAAGGTAATAAATATTTGCATAACTTATTTTGATAACGAATTAAATTTCTATTTTCAATTTTTTTTTCTCTCTTTTAAAATCTGTTACTTAGGGTTTATAAAATTATCCAATTTTTTAGATGTAACTCTATAATGAAGTCGTGTACCCAAGGGGTGTATAAATCACCCCTTCTGATAAATAAAATAGTATTTTTCTATAAAAATGAAATTTAGAATACTAATACAAAATTATATTTTTTGTAAAATATTTTCATTTAAGGAAATTGATTACTTTCTCTCCCTCTTCACCCTCCACCCCTATTGCAGAGAATTTAGCTAATAATTGAAAAAATAAATTCTTAAACTTTTATCTCTCGTCAATGATAAAAATAATAACTGTGATTAACATTTCCTTTTAAAACTATATTATTATTTTTAATAATTGATACAGGACCAAGGGAGTAGGCAGCCAATAAGTGAGCCTCTATATTAAATAAAAACTCTCAAGTGTTGAGACGTTTCGGCTTTATTCTGCTAATGCCATCATCAGTCAATTAGAGCTGGAAAGTCATACATTTAATTAATTTTTAAGTTGTTAATCATCAAATACAAATAAAATATTTTATATAAGATATACAAAAATTCTTACAGTATAAGTGTATAGAGTTGTTATATTAAATATTTCTTTATATACATTATGTGGTATATAAATAATTTTAATTTGTATGCTTCCAGTCATTCAATACGTGTGTATTCGCTTAAGTAACAGTATGCTTTGATAAAATGTTTATTAATTTACAAATATATATTATTCCTGAGATGGTCTAATATCAATGACCTCTATTATTAGGTCACTGGCTGAGGTGAGAAGCCGATAATAAATATTTATTTATTTAATTTAACATATTTGAGAAGGCAATAAACAAGTAAATCCCATAATACGGTCAAAAGGTTAAAAAATAAAGAAAAAGAGAAAAATATTACACTTTTATGAAAAAAATTATTAATTTTATATAAAATATTTTTTAATCTCAATAACGAACTAATTAATATACAAATGATTTTTACCATTTTTCTCTTACACACACCTATATTGACAACAAAGCGTCATTGTCGTTCAAGAAGGAGAGATAGAAATTACTCAACCCGTCGCAGTCAGTCTGAAAGTTTAGGGCCCTGCTCCCCATTGCTTTAATGAAACATTTTTCTGCAAACAGCCTCTTTGTAGTATTATCTACTTGCATTAAGACTATGGCATTATCAAGATCAAAAGAATGATTTGTCATCGTAGCATGAGAGCAAAGGGCTGTGGAAGTTTTTTTATTTTTATTTTTAATGTCTCGTCTGTGGTCACCCACCCTGTCATAGACCCTCCTAGAAGATTGACCAACGTATACGCTACAAGGAGATGGACAATCTAAGCATTTTATCAAATATATTATATTAGAACGCCTATTCGGTGGAATTTTGTCCTTGTTATTAAAACCCCATCCTACAGGAAAGATAAACTTTCCTGGGACTTGAGGGCAGTCTGCAAACCATAACTCTTAAAAATCTTTTGAATCTTTTCTGAGATACCAGGAATGTGGCTTAGTGAAAAATATAAATTATTTTTGATAGCGGGAGTAGTTGAATTATTATTTTTCACCATTCTGAACTTTTGTTCAAATTTATTTATTGCATAATTAATGCAATGTCTCGGATATGAGTTCGTCAATGCCACCTTCCTGAAATCTTCTATATTTTTACTAATAAATTGCATATCACATAGTGTGTAAATGCGCCTTAAGAAGTAATTCAAGGTGTTGAGTTTATATAAGAATGGTGTATCAGAGTTATAATTTACAAATCTGCCACTGTCCGACGATTTCCTAAAAATGTCAAATGACAGAGAGCCATCCAAATTTTTAATTATTAAAATATCAAGAAATGATATTTTGTTATTTAATTCGGTCTCAAAAGTAAATCTTATATCTGGATGGAAACTGTTAAATTTATCTAAGATGGTGTTAATATTAGATTTAGACACTATTGCCAAGGAATCATCTACATATTGTAGATAAATTAACAAATTGAGCGGCTCAACAATAGTATAATAGAATTTTCGAATGACAATTTCAGCCGCTATCGGACTCAATGATCCACCCATAGGCAGTCCTTTTAATTGTAGCATGATCTTCCCATTAAAAGAAAAATAATTCGAAAACAAGCAAAAGTTTAGGCCTGTTTTAAACCTATCTAAGTCAAAGTTGGTGTATTTGCTTATTTCGTCCCAATTTTCGTCTATGCATTCCATGAAAAAATCAAGAGAAATGCATGTGAATAAATTTTGTACATCAAAAGATACTAAGATGTGATCATTGGGAATTATAACATTTTTCAATTTTTCTTTGGCAATGTAGGAGTTATTAACCTTAAACGGGTCATCAGATGTAATATTTTTAAGGATGTCAGCAAAATATTTAGATAATTTAGCATTGCAATAATTTATGGTCGAAACTACTGGGCGGTAAGGGTGGTTTGGCGGTGTACCTTTGTGTGTTTTAATCAAGCCATATAGCCTGGCTAGATTAGAATTTTTTGGCCTCAGTTTGTTCATGGTTTTTTTATCAATTATATCGACATTATTGCAATCTTTCAAAAAGTTAGTTATATCAAGTTCTAATTTTCTAATGGGGAAGTGAGAAACTTCTTTATAAGTTCCTTCGTCAGATAATAATGCCGACATATTTCATTATATGATTCAGTAGTTGTATCACAGACACTTTTACTTATCAGACTGAAGAAATGTTAAATCCAGATTCTTGATATTTTAAACTTAATTGTTTCGTTAATATCTGATAGAATTTTACGTAACGAAATCGTCGGACAGTGGCAGATTTGTAAATTATAACTCTGATACACCATTCTTATATAAACTCAACACCTTGAATTACTTCTTAAGGCGCATTTACACACTATGTGATATGCAATTTATTAGTAAAAATATAGAAGATTTCAGGAAGGTGGCATTGACGAACTCATATCCGAGACATTGCATTAATTATGCAATAAATAAATTTGAACAAAAGTTCAGAATGGTGAAAAATAATAATTCAACTACTCCCGCTATCAAAAATAATTTATATTTTTCACTAAGCCACATTCCTGGTATCTCAGAAAAGATTCAAAAGATTTTTAAGAGTTATGGTTTGCAGACTGCCCTCAAGTCCCAGGAAAGTTTATCTTTCCTGTATAATAACAAGGACAAAATTCCACCGAATAGGCGTTCTAATATAATATATTTGATAAAATGCTTAGATTGTCCATCTCCTTGTAGCGTATACGTTGGTCAATCTTCTAGGAGGGTCTATGACAGGGTGGGTGACCACAGACGGGACATTAAAAATAAAAAAACTTCCACAGCCCTTTGCTCTCATGCTACGATGACAAATCATTCTTTTGATCTTGATAATGCCATAGTCTTAATGCAAGTAGATAATACTACAAAGAGGCTGTTTGCAGAAAAATGTTTCATTAAAGCAATGGGGAGCAGGGCCCTAAACTTTCAGACTGACTGCGACGGGTTGAGTAATTTCTATCTCTCCTTCTTGAACGACAATGACGCTTTGTTGTCAATATAGGTGTGTGTAAGAGAAAAATAGTAAAAATCATTTGTATATTAATTAGTTCGTTATTGAGATTAAAAAATATTTTATATAAAATTAATAATTTTTTTTCATAAAAGTGTAATATTTTTCTCTTTTTCTTTATTTTTTAACCTTTTGACCGTATTATGGGATTTACTTGTCTATTGCCTTCTCAAATATGTTAAATTAAATAAATAAATATTTATTATCGGCTTCTCACCTCAGCCAGTGACCTAATAATAGAGGTCATTGATATTAGACCATCTCAGGAATAATATATATTTGTAAATTAATAAACATTTTATCAAAGCATACTGTTACTTAAGCGAATACACACGTATTGAATGACTGGAAGCATACAAATTAAAATTATTTATATACCACATAATGTATATAAAGAAATATTTAATATAACAACTCTATACACTTATACTGTAAGAATTTTTGTATATCTTATATAAAATATTTTATTTGTATTTGTGATGATTAACAACTTAAAAATTAATCAAATGTATGACTTTCCAGCTCTAATTGACTGATGATGGCATTAGCAGAATAAAGCCGAAACGTCTCAACACTTGAGAGTTTTTATTTAATATAGAGGCTCACTTATTGGCTGCCTACTCCCTTGGTCCTGTATCAACTATATCTACAGCCACTCAATCTTATATCTTTTTAATAATGTTAACAGAGGGTGGTAACGTGTGAACATTTTCCAATCTAATTAAAATATTATTATTATTTTTTATTTTTTGTAAACTCTCTCTTTCTACACACAATCTCACGAATCATATTTAATAAGAAAAAATAATAATTTTTATTTTTTACAGGGGTGCCTATTTCTAGCGGTCGTCTTCACCCTACATCATCGTCCTTTTCGGTCAAGCATCCCCATCACAGCGCACTTCCAGCCTCTCTCTCAATAGGTGAGTCTGACAATCAAATTTTAAATCACAAATAATAATTCTATTTTCCTGGGATCCTCTCTTTTTTAAAATCTCGAGTATAACAACCCCCTCATTTTATAATATCCGATTATCATTTAAATCTATAAAAGTCTCCCTCTCTCTCTTTTTTGATTCGGCTTCCTTTTTTTGAACGTGTGGGTTGTTTTTTCCAAAATTTTTTCTTTAGTAAAAAATCAATTTTCTTAAATTCTTTTATTGGACTGAATCGACCTATCCTTTCTACTTAAAGTCTATATAAGTTCTTAAAAATTTGGATTCTCTCTGGGAACATTATAAGATCAAAAAATATTTCTAATTATATTTAAAAATATTATCTGCATCTATATTAGCCCTATGAAAATGAATGGGAGGGTTGCTTTCTTAAAATTTTATCCCTCGTCAGTCAAAATAATAATAATAATAACCTTTATTAGCTATCTAATTTCGCTACACTTTATACATAGAGTATTGATGTAGATGGCTTCGTTGGGACCATGGCTTCAAGTTCCTTTGAACTTCCCATCCATGATGGCTATTGGCCGATGCCGTCCATAACTCGTCCTTCTTTTAAGAGGAAAAAAATTTTTTTAAAAAACCTCTAGACTATTTTTTTAGAAAAAGATCGGGAAGAAAAGAGAAAAAAAAAAACAACCAAAAAAGGGACAGGAATAAGTTAATTGCGACGTTCTCTTGCTAAAAAGATATTCGTGACTTCTGGATTCCAGTGGTTGTCCAATGCAGCGAAAAACTTCTTCACTTGATTCTCGACTACATCTACGAGAGCTTCCTCCCCAAGTCCAACTAAAATTATGGAGTTGTTTATCCCTGGCGGAGGGTTGGCAATGTAGCGTAGTGTTTTATTCTCAACTCGCTCAATGAGGGCCACATTAGACTTAGCTGCACGCCCCCACCAAAGAGGTGCACCGTACACCAGACGGGGGCGTACTGCTGCTTTATACACAGCCATTTTGCCAGCCAAATCCAAGGGACTTGAAGGGTTCGTTAAAGGCCAAATAACTCGTGCCGCTTCCCTACCCCTGCTAGCGGCCATTCTCAGGTGCTTGGCAAAATTAAGCCGCCTGTCAAGATATACCCCAAGGTACTTCACAAATGGCTCCCATTTCAAGCGTATTCGCCCAAACTTAACGCGCCATTCAAGATGTCTTCTGCGCCTCGAGAATAGGATGGCCTCGGTTTTATCCTTATTGAGGGACAACCGCCAGGTTTCAAAATATGAATTTAAAATGCCAAGATCCTTCGTCAATCCGGAAACCAAGCACCTAATATCCCGGTGGTGATAAATCAGGGCAGAATCGTCCGCAAATTG
Source organism: Euborellia annulipes (assembly GCA_023213315.1). Classification (NCBI taxonomy): domain Eukaryota; kingdom Metazoa; phylum Arthropoda; class Insecta; order Dermaptera; family Anisolabididae; genus Euborellia; species Euborellia annulipes. The sequence goes on along the minus strand of JAKCPI010004936.1, from coordinate 9,777 downwards.
CGCCAAGTGTGATCTCTCCGGAACAGGGATATCCGCCGTATACAAGGCGTACAATATAGGTGAGATTAGCGCCCCCTGTGGAGTCCCAGCATTAATAGGTTTCCAATTAGAGAAGGAATTTTCCACCCTAACTCGAAAAACCCTCGATTTCAAGAAGTCTGCAATTAGAAGACGTAGTTTTGAAGCAATCCCAAAGCGCTCCAGTTTCGCCCCTAGTCCTTCGTGCCACACCGAGTCGAAAGCCTTCGCCACGTCAAGCATAACCAGGGCCGCTGGTTTCCGCCCAGCTTTGGCTATATAGCTGACAACTCTGGCTGCTTGTTGTACCGCAGAATGTTGACGCCTGAACCCAAATTGCCAATTGGGCAGGATTCCAAAGCCTTCCACCTGACTTTCCAACCAATTTAAAATAAATCTTTCCGCTAGTTTGGCTAATACTGGCAAAAGAGAAATAGGCCTATAACTTGTTGGTTCATTAGGCGGCTTCCCTTGTTTATGAATCGGAACTATTTCCCCACATTTCCAGGAACGTGGGAAGTGACTCAGATTCAGGATTGCTTGGAATATCTTTGAGAGAAGTAAAACTGCCTTCCCTGGTAGGCCATGAACAAATACTGGCAAAATTCCATCATAGCCAGGGGCTTTTCGCCTCTTGATTCCTTTGATGGCTATCCTCACGTCTTTGGGTTTTATCAAAGGGACTGGTGACTCCTCATCAATATGTCTAGGAATCTTGGATAATCCTGCGCGCAAAATATTCGCTGAGGGAACTGGTCTAGTATTCGAGAATTGCTTTTCAAATACGTCAGCCAAGATATTGGCTTTTTCTTCAGGAGAATACGCAAGGACACTCGCCGTATTAAAAGGACCAATTGGTGTCCTCTGGCCTCTAAGCCGTTTAGCCATCTGCCATAGGGAACAGTCCCTAACTGATAACCGTGACATCTTTTCTAACCAAATCGTCCGCCTCCATTTGGCAACAGCAAGTCTTATCCGAGAGATTAGCTTGTACATTTCTCGTTTCTTCTCAGGTAGTCGATGTCTGTTCCATAACTTCCGAGCCTCATTTTTCCTTTTGATTAGCGCCTGAATATCATCAGGCAGCCTATCACCTAAATATTTGAAGCACCGCTTTGGAATTGATTTGCGCGCAGCGTCCATTATTGCATCCGTTAGCATCCCGACTACTGAGTCCAGTTGGTCATTAGTAGAGATTTCTATAGGTATTGACGTATTTTCACATATAAGTTTCCGATACAAGGTCCAATTAGCCTTTGAAAGATCCCATAGCGTTGCACGTTTGGAACTTAATTTAGTTCTCAACCGAGTCACGACTGGATTGTGGTCGCTAGATAATGCCGTCCAGCTCACTGCATATACCGATGCTGAATGGAATCCCTTTATAAGAGTTAGATCCAGGACGCTGGGTGTCGAGATACGGTTCGTTGGAAAACGAGTCGGCTCGCTCGGATAAACAAGGTCAATACCATGAGAATAACAAAAATTCGTTAAGGTTCTTCCATTTCTGTTGGTCGACCTGCACCCCCAACTTGGATGACGCGCGTTTAGGTCTCCTGCGACAATTACTTTAGAGCCTAACTGAAACAAACTTCTCAAATCTGATTCGCATATTACCCTAGTTCTTGCAGGTGAGTTATATCCTCCAATGATAATAATATCCCCATTTGAACCTCGGATTTTGGCACCTACAGTTTCAAGATGGCCATTACATTGAGGCAAGGAAATTCGATGAGCATCTAAGTCGTCCCTTATTGCCAAAAGAACACCCCTTCTAGGTGGAGATCCATCATTTCTATAAATTGTAAATCCAGGAATGGCAACTCTTATTTCAGGGGAAAGTCGCGTTTCAGTAACAATTAAAACATGGGCGTTTCGATCTTTAGAAAACTCGATTAACTCAGCTAATTTAAATCTTATCCCGTTAGCATTCCAATTAATTATATTTAATGATACGTTTTTAGCCATTATTCAAATATTGTAAGCCCCTCACTTAGTACCAAACTTAGGCGCTCCGATACGCCGTTTACTGTAGCTAATTTACGCAACAAGGCAATTAATTTCATGAATATATTTTGAATTATTGGATCTTTCAATAAAATGAGGAGATTGTTTATATTATCTACTTCTGACCTGTTCGATTCATTAAAAGCATCTTTTGATTTTGAAGTCCTATTTTGATTATTATTTGTTGGGTTTAAAAGAGAGGAAGAGTAAGAAATTGCACTACCACTACCCCCTTTAACTTCAGTGCCAGGAGAAGAAAATTGTAAATTAGGATCCGTCCTACTACTTTCAGGCTTTGGTAATTCAGGGAAGAATTTCTCGGACAATTTAAAATTTGCGGTAGAGCTGGATTTTTTGCGGCTTTTAGATACATATTCAAGGTGACTTTGAAAAATTTTACATTTTTCATCACTCGCATGATGATTACCCCCACAATTAGCACACTTAAATACTTGTATATTGCAGGACTGCGAACTATGTAGGCCTGTACATTTCGCGCAAACTTCCCCCAGGCAACAATTGACACTTATGTGCCCGTATTGCTGACAACGAAAACACTGTAGGACTGTAGTTTTACGCTTATACTTTTCCCAATATATTCTCATGTAACATATTTTATTAATTTTGAAAATTTCCTTGAGATCCGTAGTAGGAGGAAACTTTATTATAAATATTGGCAATTTAATATCAGTTCCTTTTTTATTTAATTGCAGGATGTCTATTGGTTTATATCCTAATAGCTCCAACTCCTCTTGGATATCCAAACATGTAATAGTGCGATGCAGGCCTTTGAGTACAACCTTAATAGGTATCTCCTCCTTAAGGCCATAAGTATAAAATTTTAGGTTATTTATTTTTAAAAGATTAAAAGTATCCTTATAATCTGCTATATTACTAGTTCTAATAAATGTCTTCTCCTCATTTTCACGAGCAATACACTTCACTTCAAAATCCCCCTTGATCATTGACTTCAACGATTTAAAAAACAATTTCGGTATTTCATCTACTACAACTAGAGGGGGCGGCTTTTTACTGGGACTTTTGCTTCCTGAGCCAGAGGGGGCTTCGACATTAGAACTGGGCGCCTTGTCTATAGAGTCATCATGCACATCCTTTAGGAGTTCGTATCTATTTCTGAGCGAAACGCTAGAAACGGAATCATTGTCACTCTCGGCACAAGACATAAAGGAACCGTTCAATTCAACTGCGGAATTAACTCGGCAAATGCTCGACTTATTGGGAGAGTTATTACTCAGATCTCCACTAATTGAGGAGAAAGCTGAAGTTTCACTAACCTTCTGAAGCCTTTCCTGAGGCGTAGGAGGAGATTTTGTCATCGCTTTTATTCGTTTCGGCTTGGTAGGGCTACTATCATCCGGCGGCTTCTTTGAGGCACGAAGGACCCTAGCCTTGCCTGTTTTTGGCATCTGGCTTAATATTTTCTTGGAATTTATTATTCAAAGTAAGCAATAAGAAATAAAATAGATAAAAAACGATCAAACACAAAACCAAGAGAAGAGATCTATGCAAAATTCAAAAATATTAGAGGAGAGAAAAAATTAGTGACTGTTTACAAACACGGTAACCAGGCGAATCCCTCGTCAGTCAAATAAGTGTGATTTCATTTCGAATTTGAATATAAAAAAATTCCATAGGAATCTAAATATAACTATTGAATATATTAAAAAATAAAAAATTATTGCAACCTCTTTAGCGATTTTATTTAATAGGGGGTTTATTATTTAAGGGTGACTGTATAAAGTATTAATAATTCTTAAAAATTTAAAGCAAGAATCAACTCAGCCTCCCTCTCTCTATTTCTCTCTCATCATGTAAATACACTTTTGGTTAATTTATTAAGCATTTCTAAGTAATGATTAAAAATTTATTTCAGAAAAAAACCAAACAGCTTCAGTATTATTTTTTAACTAATCATAAAAAAATCTTATTTTATTTCTATTATGAAAATTGAATTTTTGATTTTTTACTTTTTCTTTTATTTAACTTTTAATCTGACTTGCCCAATAAGATTAATTAAATAATTATATCCTAATATTATTATTCCAATACACTCTAGTTGAAAAGAATATTTGGGAAAGGATTACGGAATAAAAAACACAATTATTTAATAAAATAATCTTTATTTAATATTTAAAATAGAAGAGGGTAAAAAATAATAAATAAATATTTCTTTGTTTCAGAAGGAAAAGAGCATCCATGTACGTCATCAACATGATCAAAGAAAGATTATTTACGCAAATGGAAAGTATTTTTATTTAAATAAAAAGTATAATTGTGAGCTGATGCACGCAAGCAAGTGATTTAGTTTGATTCACCTCGAGCAAGGGGCCAGTCGATTGAACTCATCTCTCTGCAAAGTGCCTCTCTTCTATTGCGATAACATTAGAATAAAACATCACACACTCGAATTAAAAGGTATTTATTATTTGCATATTTCATTTCATGAAGGGTTAACATTTTATTTTTATATTTTATAAAAATATTTATTATTTTCGAAAATGAAACCAGAAGGTGTTAAGGGGGGGGGGGGGTACATTTCCCATTCCAATTAAAATATTAATACTATTTTCCCTTAGAAATCTTTCATCAATAATATTTTTTAGTAAACTCTGTCTTTCTTAAAATAATAACATTTTTATCCTTTACAGGGGTGACTGCAACAGTCTAGAGGTTGTCTTCTTCCTTCATCATCGACCCTGTCGTTTGAGCATCAAGGTCTGAGCGCACTTCGAGGCTCTCTCTCGACCTCTGCTCTAGGTAAGTCCTGAGCCTGACAATTTCAATTTATTAGATAATAACATAAATATTAATTCGGCAGCTCAGGCCATATAAGACTTTTACGATATCCGTTATTGATTAATATACATATTAGGGGTCCAGGCATTATTTATTTAAGCCATTTGGTATCTAAATGGCTTAAATAAAATCATCGGACATCCTGAGGTCCGAACCCGCGACTTTTGGTATATGAGGTTAGCACGCTAACCCCTACACCAACATCCGAGGGTCAAAAGTCTAATTGATTCTATTCTATTTATTTTTCTATTGCATTGAAACTCCATTAATAATTTGAATAAATATGCTGCAAATGTTGTTTATTAAATGACAATTTCATTTTTTGAGATTTTTTCTATTCCTATTTAACATATAAAAATAAATAATTTTTTATTATTATCTCTTGTTTTAGATTTTCTCTCCCCCAACTCGTGAAGGGGACTTCACTCCCCGCGGGCGAGTTCAGAGCGAACAGAGTCAGGCTCGGACCTTAAAAACTCGCTTGTCGGTTCAACAGTAACATCTCAATCTCCCTCTTCTCTTCCACAGGTAAATAAACACTATTCAATTGTTCAACCCTTCTCAATTAATAACACTAGTCGACAAGGTTTTTTTCACAAGAAATCTGATTAGTGAACCTAGTGCATTTTTTCACCCTGAATTCAGATATGTAGTTAGAATTTTTCCATCAGGCACAGTTTTAGAGATATAGAGCAAAATAGATTTTAGTCGAAAATGGGCTCTAAAACGGCTTTTATTTAAAATGTTCAAATTATTTTTAACGCCGCACCCCGTCAAATTATGCAGATAGTTTGAATACATATAAATTTTAAGTTTCATCCCAATCGGAGGTCATTTAGACGTGCCGCAAACGGCTTAAAGTTTAGAAAAATCGAAATTTTCAAGATTTTTTTTGCTTTGGTCACCCCTAATACAATTTTAGAGATCCCTGAATGCAAAAAACATATATGTACGATATTCTATAGTTCTTTGGCTTTCTAAAAAGCATTCATTCGTAAAAATCTGTTAATTATTAACGAAATTATTAATAAAAACGTGAGCAAAAAAAAAAACACAAGTACACTCACTGGTCGAAAAAAATGGACTTCAATTGAATTAAAAAGCGAACCCTATCCACGAGAAGCTAATGTATCCTCTCTGAGTATCGGGTCACGGGCCCTAACTTTATTATATATTATTAAAAAAAAATATTTTTTGAATCTCATATCTTTCTTTATACTTCTAAAAGAACAAGAGGCCCATTTTTTTTGTCCAGTGAATGTACTTGTGTTTTTTTTTTGCTCACGTTTTTATTAATAATTTCGTTAATAATTAACAGATTTTTACGAATGAATGCTTTTTAGAAAGCCAAAGAACTATAGAATATCGTACGTATATGTTTTTTTCATTCAGGGATCTCTAAAATTGTATTAGGGGTGACCAAAGCAAAAAAATCTTGAAAATTTCGATTTTTCTAAACTTTAAGCCGTTTGCGGCACGTCTAAATGACCTCCGATTGGGATGAAACTTAAAATTTATATGTATTCTAACTATCTGCATAATTTGACGGGGTGCGGCGTTAAAAATAATTTGAACATTTTAAATAAAAGCCGTTTTAGAGCCCATTTTCGACTAAAATCTATTTTGCTCTATATCTCTAAAACTGTGCCTGATGGGGAAAAAACTGAATTGATATTTGAATTCAGCATGAAAAATACTTCTAGAATTTCATATCTTCATTCTTGTGAAAGAAAAAAAGTTCATTTTTGTCGACTAGTGTAATTAAATATGCAGAGAGGGTTGGAGGAGGTTAAATTTCATTCAATTATATTTATATTTCTATTGAATTTTTCCAAAAAATCACAGAATTTTGTTTTTTATTCTTAATGAAGTAAGCCTGTTAAAAATTATTTAAGTTGGAATATATCCCTAATCAGGGCCGCAGACAGGGGGGGGGGGGGGGGGGGGCAGGGGGGCTATATCCCCGGGGCCCGGGCCCATTGCACTCCCACCTTAAAATTATAATTAAAAATAATTTTGATGGTTAAAATTTCAATTAAAAAAAATCATTTTCTTGAAATTTTTTTCCTCAGGGGGCCCGGGTCCTTTAAGCTCAAATCAAGTTTGATCTTTTCACGACTCAGGATAGCTAAAAACGCAGATTTCAGTGGCTAATTTTCAAAAAATTTTCCATACTCCCAGATTCCCCCGGAAATCCTCTGTCCGAATCTGACCTCGATAAATTATTGTACTCTTTGTTTAGGAAATTTTGAAAAATAACTTTATTTAAATAAATATTGATTGTAAGGGTATGTATAACTACTGTATTTCAAAAGTTGTGCAAAAAATGTGTAAAAAATTATTGGCATGAAGGCCACAATAGCCTTTTACATACTAAAAAAAACTTTGTATTTGAAAAAAAAAAACTTATTCCAACAGCTTCTTTATAGTAACAAGGAATAAATCATTCTTAACAACATTTTATGACTGCTTAAACTTCGTCATAATGTAGGCTCTTAGTTCAAGAGAGGGTAGGCGGTTAATTTATTACAAAGCAAGTAAAATGCTTTGTAAATTTAGAAAAATTATAATTTTTAAGGTATTATTTTAATTCTAACAAGAGTTTCTACAAGGGAACTAGAGAATTTGGCTGGGGAAGCCATGGACCAGCTATCCTCCGGGGGGCCTGGAAAGTCCCATATTTTCTCAATTTTTCTTGGGGCAGGAAGCTTCCTGGAGGGGGGCACCCCCTAGTTATGCCCATGCTTAACAATAGTCTAAATTTGCTTAATAAATAATACTATTTTACCCAGCTGAGTAAAATATGCAAACCAGTAAAATATTTCGGAAAAAATCTTTTTTTCCGAAAAAAAAGTTGTTTTGAAATATGAAGAAATAAAAAAAGCCATTAATTTTATTATTGGATCTTGTAGGAAATTTCCTGGGGATGATACTAAAAAAAATTGGTTCGATTACCTCAATCCCCCAGGTAGATATTACAAAAAACGTAAAACCATGTAATCGCTTTTAAAAATTCACAAATTCCAAAATTGATAGCAAGTTATAGCTAAATGGGTAGGTTCAGAGGGTTAATTAATTTTTTTCTGAAATCAGCATCTTTCACTTATTAGTTAAAATCGAAATTTTCATGCAGCTTCACTGATAAATATTGAAGAAATGATTTTTTTTTCTTAGAACATGCACGGCCAGGCCGGGGTCTCGAGAGAGCAGCGGCTGGCATTATCACATAAACTTTAAAGGGCTATAAAATGAAAACCGTTGGAGATATATCAATAAATTTTGGTGTGGTTGCTTACCTATAATAAAGGAACAAATATACCAAGTTTCATCAAAATCTGTGACTAGTGGTGTTTTGGCCTGGTTGAGTTGACATGAAATGACCCTTTTATAATGTTCGATTGAGGAAAAAATAATTAAATTTTCTTTTCAGGCCTAACATCCAATTTTTTAAAAAAGCTTATTTTTTTCTTCATTTATTTACTATTTAAGAGCCAAAATCCTCCCCCACATCCTCTACTTGGATCCAAATGTTCATGTTTTAATATCAAGATTAAAATATTCCTTTTCATCGCCCTAAAATTAACGAAAATGTGTGGAAATAAGTAGGGGGGTATTCCCTTAAAATGGTCCGTGGTGCGGGATAACGGAGGTCATATTTGGATTCAGGAGGTCATTTTACTTGAGAATCTGAAGGAATTATGTCGGGGCTTTTTTTTCTTGCCGACTAGTGTAATCTATTCGTATTTTACTTGAACAACTAGCTCATTATTATTATTTTTTTTTTTTTTTAAACAAATAAATATTATTTATGGTGGCTGCACTATTCCTATATACTGTAGTTAAAAAAAATATTTGGAAAAAGGATTGAGGGATAAATAAAACAATTATTTATTAAAATAATCTTTATTGAATATTTAAAATATGGTAATACAAGAACATAAAAAATAATATTAATAAATATTTCTTTTTTTCAGAAAGAAAATCCATGTGAGTGTTCCTTATGATCAAAGAAACAGCACACACGTAAATTTTTTTTTAAATTGTGAACTGATCTGCATCTCGTCTATTGCGATGGTATTAGTGAGAATAGAATGTCACACGCACCACATCTCGCTCTTAAAAGGTATTTATTATTTGTATATTTTTCACTTTTATAAAGGGTTAACATTTTATTTTTATATTTTCTTTCTTAACATTTTGTCTATGGCTTTTTTAAAAGTTTTAAAAATAATTTAAATTTAATATTTAATCTAACGTGCAATTCTAATATACTGTAGTTAAAAATAATATTTGGAAAAAGGATTAAGGGATAAATAAAACCATGATTTAATAAAATAATCTTTATTGAATATTTAATGATTGAATCGAATAGGATAAAACATAATAGCTAAAAAATATTTCTTTGTTTCAGAAGAGAGACTTTAGAAAAAAACATCCATGTTCGTCATCATTATTCATCATTATTATAAAATAAACAGCACATACGCAATTGCAAAGGAAGCAAGTCTTTTAGTTGAATTCATCTCGAGGAAGGAGCCATCTCTGTGCAAAAATCATCTCTTCTATTGCGATTCTATTGTATTAGTGAGAATAAAAGTACACACACCCCTCATCTCACTCCAATTAAAAGGTATTTAAAATTTGCATATTTCATTTTCAGTTAACATTTTATTCTTGTATTTTCTTTCTTAACATATATTTATAAATTTTTTTATTTTTTACAGGGGGTGTCTATTGCTAGAGGTCGACTTACTAATTATTTAAGTTGGAATATATCCCTAATAAATAAATAAATACTAAAAAGAAGCATAGGAATTATTTTATTAAATAGAGGGGGTAGGTTTTAGGGGTTGATTAATTAAGTAAGTCTGTTAAAAATTATTTAAGTTGGAATATATCCCTAATAAATAAATAAATACTTTAAAAGAACCATAG
>JAKCPI010004934.1:0-122207 GCA_023213315.1 Euborellia annulipes | reverse complement strand
CTAAGTTTTGCGGAATTTTTCCCCCTTCCTGCGGAAAAATTTTATTTTTTTTGCGGAACCAAATTTTTCCGTCACGCGGAAAATTTTTTTAATTTTTTTCCCGGACATTAAAATTATTTTTTGTTTTGCGAATTTGTTTGGCGCCCCTTTGTGATGACCCCCCTTGCCCCCCTCTCACTACGCCACTGAGTGTGAATGTGAATTGGAAAAAAGTGTGAGTGTTAAAAAAAAAGGTAATATGAAATTACTATTATTAAAACTAAACGCTAAAAATTTGAAATATAAAAAAGAAAAATAAAATTTAATGAAACCTTAAGCAAGATAAAAGAGTTGGAGAGGATAAATGGTAGTATTGATATTTATTATTACATAATAGGGAATATAGACAACTAGTCATTTTACAAAAGAGCATCTGAATCATGCTGGCTTTCCAAAAGAGAGATGCCAATGTCTCTCTTCCATCAATTGCCAATCAATTTGAGTCTGGGAATGGAAGGTGGATGAAATAATAACGGCATAGGTCCGGTTAATCGGCAGCTAAGACCGGTCAGGGGTCAAGTGTCAGGTGTGGTGCTCACCTTGGCACCAAGGCCGGGCTGCTTATTGCATTAATTAACCTAATATATAATAATTTTTTGTATGTTTAAACTCTTTCAAAAGGATCGTATTAATAATAAAAATAATCTCCAAAATTCAAAGTAGAATAAAATTAAAATTTTTAAATTTAACAAGACTGTGAGTGTTTATTGGTGAGGCCAAACATTCCATAGCCCCCGGGAATCGAACCCAGGATCTCCGCCTTTCCGGGCCATAGGCGTGCTATCCATTGCACCAGGCCACCGGACCCTCGACCTGCAACAATAAAACTCACTTCCCCTTATATGCAGTTAGTCTTGCAAGTCACTAACTAGTAACGAAAACGTGAAAAACTTTAAAGAAAAATTTTCCACTTATGCGCCGCTTGTTAGACCAGTAGAGGGACAGATATCTGGATCTGCTCTAACACACTACTGTAAGCAGCAAAGCCCAGAGGGCAGCGGGTATATTTATATCTATGACTAGTTAAGTCCGAATCGAGGTATTTTGAATACTATTATCTTAGTCAAATATATAGATCTCGAAAAATATTTAGCTAAAATTTTTTTATTAATTTCAAAAAAAAAAAAAACAAAAAAAAACAAAAAAAAAAAAACAACAGATCTATTCGAAATTTGAATGAAAATGATCTTTTAATTTAAAAAGCAAATTTTATACGGTACTTGATTTGGTGCTGGGTTGGGTTCGAGGTGTCTTGGTGCAGGTAAGCACTTCGGGTAAATAAATAGGGATCCCGAATTTCAAATTACGATACTAGATATATTATTCCAATGGCTTGTAGGTGAAAGGGCCGCAAATAAAAAAAAAGTAAATATATGTAATAATTGTAGGTACTATTATACCACGGAGTGGAGCCGTAAGTATTACGGGTTTTCTTACTATCGATTTGAGAAGGATGATTGTATGCAGGGGCGCCGGAACGAATTTGAATCAGGGGGGGGTAAATTTTTTTTTAGAAAATTAAAATAATTTAATATGCTCAAATAGTATAAAACAAAAACAAATCTACTATAAAACTTTAAAAATTTTAAATAAAATCACAATTTTAAAAAATTTGTTAGTGATTTTTTCAAAAATTTTTGGAAAAAATTTGAAAAAAAAATTTCTTACTCTTTTAATTTTTTTTAATTTAGAAGATTTTATTTTTCAAAAGTAAAAATATATCATTTTTAAAAATTAATGAAATAAAAGAAGACATATTGCCCCCCCCCCCCAGTTCCCGCGTCTATGATTGTATGAAATTGTTTAAAAAAGATATAGTCTATCCAGAATACAATTATGTGAGTCTCTATTTAGAGGCGTAGCCAGAAATTTTTGAAGGGGAAGGGGAGTTAAAGACAAGATTTGTCTCACTCCCTACCCCATAGGGTTTGGAAAAAACCGGAAAATTTTGAAAACCGGTTTTTCGGTTTTTTACAAAGTAGAAAACCGGTAAACCGGTTTTTTTTTCAACATCTGAATCTATTTTGAACGCACCGCCATTTTTTTTTTAACACTCACTTTTTTTTCATTCACATTCACACACACGCATTCACACAGTCTTTTCGGCAACTTGGGCCACATAAGACTTTAAACGATATCCGTTATTTATAATTATACATATTGGGGATACAGGCATTCTTATATAAGCCATTTGGTATCCAAAATAAAATCATCGGACTGCGTGGATCCGAACCCAAGAAAATTATTATTATTATTATTACTTTTCCAATCCAGTGCCTGCTTGAGGATTTGTTTACATTCATAGAATACAAAAATAACATAAATATTTCTCTATACATTTCCTATGAGAGAAATCGTAACTTTAGGAATTAATATCTCAAAAAATTGTAGGAATTTGGGGACCCGAGTATTTTTCCTGGACACTCAATAACGTCCTCTATAAGACTGAAAAATTTCGTCATTCCAATGTAAATTGGAAAAAAATGAGAAAAAAATATAAATAATTTATAATTTTTTTAAAATTTGTTTAAGGTCTTTTTCGGCCCCTAAGGCTATTTAGACCTCATCCCTTTTTATTTCAAATGATTGATAGCCAATTCAAAAGAAATAAATTTTTCACGCTTGGGACGGGAAGCGAACCCGAAACTCCAAGCCACTAGAAGCTAATGTCTTCTCTCTGAGCCACGGAACACGGGCTAATTTATAATTTGAATACAAGTATTACTGAAAAAAAAATTAAAAAAAAAACCGAATTCGGTTTTTCGGAAAAATCTCGGTTTCTCGGTTTTTGAAAATTAGCCAAAAAACCGGTATACCGGTTTCGGTTTCCACCGGTGTCCAAACCCTACTACCCCAGTAATCAGGCAGTATAATCGTACAACATTTAGTAAGATTCAAGTAATCTACTGAAAAATTTAGTGATATTAGGGAAAAAAACACCACCTTTTTTAATAAAATACAAGACAATCGCAAAATTGGTAGCGCAAATTATTAAATTTTTTTGTGTTATAGAAATTAAATAACTAGTCATGGCTAAGGCTGACCAAAATAATCGATTATTCATCAATTATTTCCTTAAAAAATAATGATTATTTTTTCCACAATCGAACTCTTGTGTCCCATAGGAGAGGGGGTAAGAACCCCCAAAATTCACCTCCCCCGTGGCTACTTTATTTACAACTCATTAATGTTAGTTGTTTATAACTGAAGGCATAATCTAATTAATGCCGAAATTTTTCACACATTGATATTTCGGGTACTCTAATTATTTATCCCTCTCCTTTCATATGATTCTCATTAATAAATTTTTTCATTAATTGCACCAAGATTCCTTTAGATCAATTGATAAATGTTTAATAAAACTGCATATGCGGTACCATTTGGGCTGGCTAACTACTGGGCAGTGACGTAGTGAGCTTAACTCGCGCCCGGGGGACAATACCTTTTTAGCGCCCCCCCCTCCCCCATTCGAAAACCATATAATATAATGTGTAAAATATACATAATTATTATATTACACTCCAGTAAATTTGAAATATATTTTCCAGAAATCAATTATAATTAAAATAAAAATTATCCAGCAATATTTTGTTTTGCGGACCATTTGGCGCCCATTTGTGAGTAGTACCCGGGGCATAATGACCCCCTTGCCTCCCTCCCCTATCGCTACGCCCCTAGCTACTATCTATCTATTAAACACAACACAAGGCATGTGATACATCGTTTCTGGATAAATTTTCACGTAGAATAAGAATTTGCATACGAAATTTTAATATCTCTAATAGTTTTCGATTAATTGATACAAATTCTAAAAATATAAGATTTTTAATTTAACCACTTCTTAAACATTTGACACGGGGATAATATGGGGGATTTGATGAGGATTAGGAATCTACTTTTGTTATTTTTGTATCTCAATTATTTTTCGAGTTATACTCAAAAAACAATCCAAAATTTGAGAAGGCTTAATATCATTAAACATAAAAGGTAGAAGACATTTAAGAAATCGAATAAATTCTGTATTTAATGCAGATAACGAATCAATAAACACCAAATTTATATCTTTTTTAGTTTTTTTAACAAATTTACGAAAATTCAAGCAAACATAGATATTTCTTATATATATTAATATATATCTTTTATTTAATGCGATTAATCTAAAAAAAAAAAAAATTTTTTCGAAAATCAAAAATCTGGTGTGACTGGCGCACAGCACACAACTTTCTCTTACCTTCGGTAATCGAAAGTTGTGTACTGTGCTTGTCACACCAGATTTTTTGTGTCGACATGTATTTAGTTTCCGACAGTAGGGTACATTCGATTTTCAAGATGTAAAATTTATAAGTATGGGAAAATATTTATATTTTGTTACCATGGCAACCATTTCTCCTATCTTTTCTATGGAGTACAAGAGTAAAGTGGTCTTCAGAAGATTTCAATCCCAAAATGAGAATATACATTTTAAAGAGAATCTAAAAAATAATTGATTTTTGAATTTAAAAAAAAATCGTTGGAGCAAATTTTGAGAAAATCGAAAAAAACTGAAAAACTACATCAGTAAAGTACTAGTACTTTTGAGCCGATTTTTTTAAAAAGCTTCGTGTCACGTCCCATGGGGGTGCCTAACTTAAATATAAAATTTCAACCTTCTAGCTCTTTTCGTTCTTGAGATATTTTGTTCACAGACACACACACAGACAGACAGACAGACACACAGACAGACCATGTCGCGAAAACCACTTTTTTGGATTCAGGGCACCTCAAAACGTGTATATCCATCAAAATTTCGACATCGAATTTTTGACATGAAACCAATACTTTCTCTCTCTATATATATTAACATATATATAGAGGTAAGAGAAAGTAAAAAAAGGGCTTCTATAAGTTGTAGATATTTTAAATAGCTATAATTTTAAAAAAATTTGAGGTCGATAGCTTCAAAATTGTGGCCGCTGGAATCACCCAAAATTAATTAGCACCCCGAGAAGCGCACCTTAATATTTTTTTTTAGATCATATGAGTTCATTTGATTGAAAATAAAATGGAATGAATTACCTGCACTTGGGATCATCGAAGTGACCTTTGCTATAGATGACGCCACCAAAAGGCGATTCAAAATCAACAGTAACTTGAATTCCGTTGTTCTGACACTTCGCCTCTAGTAAGGTGATGTGTGTATGATCGTGTAGAGCCACCTCCGTGCCCGGCTGTAACGCTCGATTGATTTCATTGGCGCCGGTGTTGAAACCTCTTTGGCACTCAACCACCTAAGCAAATAAAAATAATTTGTTTGAATTTATTGAAGTGTATTCTTGTTTAGGATAAAAAAAATCAAATATCAATTACGATATCTTATTGACTAGAATAAATTAAGAACACTTCGGTATTTTTGTATAAATAAATTTTCTCTATGTTACGATATAATTAATAAAATTTAATTAAAAATAAATATAATAAATTAATTAAAAAATAATATATTTATTTTAATTTGTATGTACAGTGAGGGTCAATATTAAATCCCACCCATGCGTTTTCTACTTGTGATTATTTCATTTTTTTTATAAAAGAAACTAAAAATCTTCATTGGAAATTTTTTAGGTTTGAAACAGGGATATTTCCATTAAAAAAAAATATATAAATTTTTTTAAACAATGAAATAATCACAAGTAGAAATCGCATGGGTGGGACTTAATATTGTCCCTCACAGTACATATTAATTAGGATGCTTCAGTTAGTATTAAAAAAACTTTTATAATTTAAAGTTTTATTAACTTGTGAATTGGCCACTAGTCAACTGAAATTAATAGTGAAGGGGCAGTGGCGGATTAATAGAATTTTTTCGGGGGGAGGGGGCGGTTTTTGTTTTTGTTTTTTATTTTTTTTTTTTAATGTAAGGACTTTGTCGGCATCTATGGCTATTTAGACCTCTTACCTATTTATTTAAATTGATTGGTAACAAATTCAATTGAAATTAAAGAGCGGAAATCATAATTTCTTTAGATTACTAGTTTTTATAACATTTTGAATTTCTTCTCGGGGGGGGGGGGGGACGATCGCCCCCACCGCCCGCCCTTTAATCCGCCCTTGTGAAGGGGTCTAAAATGCCTCAGATACCAAAAATAGACCTTAAACAAATAAAAAAAATATTTTATTATTAATCCATTAGAAGGATTTACGACAAAAAGCATGCTAATAAAAATTATGAGAATTTAATGTCATTTTTGTCCCGGTTTTATTTATTTATTTTTTTTTGTGTCTCTTTAGTTGTGAAATTTTTTTTAAAATCCAAAGAAAGTGAAGTGACTTGCTGTCCTTGACATGAAGCAAGAAGAAGAAGCTGCGTTAGTAAACAAAACAAAAAAAAATAAAAATAATACAGGTGTGGCCGTCAAATGATTTGCTATTACGGGAAAAGAAGAGTGAAGTGATATACTTGTTTATATTTTCTTGACTTAAATTCCTTCCCATAAATGTCTGACCTCGTAATTTTTTTTTTAAATTATTAAAATAATCTGTTTACATTTCAAACCTAAATTATCTAATAAGAATAATACAATTTTAATTTTGAAATAATTGATTGATTTTTTGAGAAGTATTGAAGATATTATTATTCAAAAGTCTCGAAAAGTTCGTTACACTATAAACGTGAGATTTATATTTGCTGGTCGTAACCAGGAATCTCCAACCTATCCGGAGCAACGGTTTGTTTCCATTGCATCAGGCCACTGGACCTGAATGTCTTGTACAATTAGGGCCTATATATTTTAATAAAAGTTGAAAATTTCAAAATTTTTGAAAAAACTTATTAAATAAAGTACTACTTCCACTTGACGTATTTACTCCAAAAGTTGATAAAAATTTTTTTTAGTTTAAGGAGTAGGTATATACCAAATTTCATCGATCTGGCTGCTTGTGTTTTTAAGCAATCACACACCCAGACATAATTCCAAAAGAATATACGAGAAAGTAAATCAGGAATACATCTACTTTCCCCACAAATTTATTAGTATTAAAACTTTTATTTTATTAAATCTGTTTATTGAATTTTTTTCATGATTTTAGAGGAGCCTCATGACTTCTCCTAAATACGCCATCGATGTATGATAATTTGTGCAGGATTATAATTAGAGATTTAAAATTTTTTTTTTAATCTAACTTTCGTTTTCAATTGTTAGAGTAATTATAATTTCTATAGACATAGACATACACACACCCTTATAACAATAAACATAATAATTCCATAATACGACTGACCCCTTTACACTTCAAACGAATTAGTAAATATTTATCAGAGAAATTTTCTTTGAATCTCCTTGGCTTTAATAAGCATAAAACATCTCATCTAAAGTTATATAACCCGAAACGAATGGAAAGAGGTCGTCAGGTGATGATGCTATAAATTTACACTTCACCCTTGCGAAAAAAAAACACCAAATTCTTGTAGAAGATTAAGGAGTGGCCAGGTCTATTAATATCCTGGTATTTTAATATTTATTTATTTAGCGTTTTTATTTTTTTATTTTGTGTTAGCTTATGAATGAAAATTATTTAATTCAAGGGATTGGCTTATCAAAATTAATCTCACGTCTCTCTCTCTCTCACACACACACACAGCTTCTTCATAAAAGAATATCATTTGTTTTATATGAGATAATCTTATAAATATTTTTAAATTTTCTAAAAAATCTGGTGTGACTGGCGCACAGCACTTTCTCGTACACTTCGGTAAGAGAAAGTTGTGTAATGTGCTTGTTACATCAGATTTTTTGTGTCTAGATATATTAAGTTTCCCATAGCACCTTAGTTCCAAACTTGCATTTTAAATGTTGATTGTTGGAAATAAACTATGGTTATTTTTCAAAATTTTAATCTCATATTTTACACACAATAGAGATACCTTCCTAAATAAATACAAAATTTCATAAGAATTGGAAAACATTTTTTTAAAAATCCCAAAGAGGACCGACTGAATCAAAATTAACATGAAAATCCCAATAGGGATTTAACATTGGCTCTATGGAAGCAAGAGCCGGAAAATGAATTTGTAAAATCTGAAATACATAAGCAAAGTGTTTTTCAAAACAATTTTCACGAAAAATTTTACTGATATACTTTTTAAAGAGATCTAAAAAATAGTTGATTTCAGTGGCGTAGCGAGAGGGGGGCAAGGGGGGTCATCATGCCCCGGGCGCTACTCACAAAGGGGCGCCAAATGGTCCGCAAATCAAAAAATAATTTTAATATCCGGGAAAAAAATTTTCCGCGTGCCGGGAAAATTTGGTTCCGCATAAAAAATAAAATTTTTCCGCAGGAAGGGGAAAAAATAAAAAATTTTCCGTCTCGCAGGCAGGAAAATTTTTGAGTTCAGGTCCCCCCCCCTCCCCGAAAAAAATTTCCATATACGCCTCTGTATAATGTTATATGGTTTTCGATTGGGGGGGGGGGGGCTAAAAAGGTATTGTGCCCCGGGCGCGAGTTAAGCTCACTACGCCACTGGTTGATTTATATGAATTTTCATCTAAAAAAATCATTCTAATCGGATGGCCCACATCGCCAGGACATATGATACATAAATTTATAAGTCTTGTTCTATTGACCAACTCCGGGACTTCTAACAATTTTAAGGACTGAAGATGGGTAAATAAAATTCACCCGAAACGTTTCATTGAATTGTATTAAATCGGAGGCTTTTGTTTTTTGCCTGCACTTGCTCCTTCTCCAGCCACTGACTTCATTGATTTAAAAAGAAAAATATTTATATTCTGTTACTAGGGCGATCATTTCTCCTATCTTTTCTATGATGTACAAGAGTAGAGTGTGCTTCAAAAGATTTTAAGGGCAAAAATGAGAATATAGGCCTACATTTTAAAGAGTATGTAAAAAATAGTTGATTTTTGAATTTTAAACAAAATCGCTGGAGGGAATTTTTAGAAAATCAACAAAGACTGAAAAAGTACATCACTCTATGGGCCCCCGGGTGTGGAGTAGTAGGTAGAGTGCCTACCTCCTATACCAAACCTCGCGGGTTCGGACCCAGGCAGTCCGAAGATTTTATTTAAGCCATTTGGATACCAGGTGGCTTAAATAGAAATGCCTGAACCCCAAATTGATTTATTAATTACAACGGTTATCGTCAAAGTCTTAAATGGCCTAAGTTGCCGAAAAGTGTGAGTGTGAGTGTGAATGAGAAAAAAGTGTGAATGTTTAAAAAAAAAAAAAAAAAAATCACTCTATGGCCGATTTTGTTTAAAGCTTCGTGTCACGCCCCAGGGGGGAGTGCCTAACTTAAATATAAAATTTCAACCTCGTAGCTCATTTATTTATAATTTAATACTGGTATTGTTGCTGAACAATATATATAAAATATTTTTTTTTTGATCAAACGCTCCAGAAAGAAACACCATGCCCAGCATACGCATTTAAATCTATCTCGCTAGAAATTCCATAAGAGCTCTGAAAATTGGTTGGTATTTTGGTTGCCTATCTTACGGCGCTTTTCGAATAAGGCAACATCAGTTAAGCCTCTGCCCAAACAACTAACTCTCTGAACTCATACCAAGCAACAAGCCGATGTCGCCTGATATTGATTGCACCAGTGAAAATGGGACTTAAAATTTATGTCTAGTGCATAATTAATAGATTTCTGAAACACTCTCATAGGAGTAGTAATTCGAGTTAGATTTGATAAATTTTAAGTTCCATTGAAATTACAGTAGTAGCCTACAAGACAAATAAGTAGTGTAACTCAGGGCCGGAGCCCCCCTCCTCCCCCCCGGGCAGCAGTAGTGACATGTGCCCCGGGCGGCAGACATCAGGGGGCGGTAAAATAGGAATGATGGTCCACAAAAACAAAATGAAATTAGCAGGTCATAAATATATTCGTATTTCAAATTTCCAACCCCTCTAATAAACAAGAATTACCATTATTCATGGTGGTTAGACCCGTGATGCCAGGGCCTAGGGCGGCAAAATTTTAGAGACGAGAAAATTTTAGACTAAAATTTAAAGAAAGATTAAAATTTTATAATCAATTTGGTTTAGTTATAGTGACGGCCCGGAGGAATGGAGGGGGCGGCATATTATAAAATTAGTAAGGAGAGGGAAGCAAATTAAATTTTGCCCCTCCTAACAAATCTCCTAGTTCCGGCCTTGCAGTAGCTGATGCAAAAATAAAAAAAAGGCTTAATTATTTGGATGACTAATTGATTATTTGACAAACTAATCGTTAATTGGCTTAAATTATATCTTTCTATTCTTTAAACTTTAGTGGAGAGAGTTTTGAAAATATTCTATTATAAAAATTTCCGTATTAAAAAAAAAAAAAAAAAACAAATTATGGTCTATTAAAATAATGCCTAGGGGAAGTTTCTAAATGAACAAATGAAATGTTTTGATGACGTCATTATCGAAAATTATCGGTCTTGCATCAGTATTACTCCTTATAAAGAACCTTTCTTTAATTCTATTAAATAAAAAAAATTCTCAAAAGTCAAAATGACCAATTGACATTACAATTCACATTTGAATTCCAATTATTTTTTAAATAATTAAAGTTTACGAAACCTAATAAAAGAATTTAATCAGGTATGTACATATATATAAAAAGAAAAAATCGAATATAGTAAGAATATTAATACTCTATTTGATGCAACATCGGCTATTAACAAGGTACTTCCTAATAGCCTGAATAATTATTATTAATCACTTTTTTATATTAAAATGCTTGTAATGCTTACTCAAGGCATCCGTAAATTATAGAAACAACATTTCTATAAGGTGTATAGTAACTCTTGGTATATATTTATTATGTTTATTTTTGTTATTATTTATGTACACTTTGAAGTCATATTAACAGAAAAAGTGAAACTAAAAAGCCAATGGTGTAAAAAATATTTATTTTATTGACAAAGACTAATTTGTAATTTTGCTAAAATCTAAAATGTCAGGAGATTCTGGGATTTAGAAAGTTCTGCAATTCCAAGTTCTCACATCCAAAAACATAAATAAAATATCCATTTGTTAAAATCCGAATTTTTATATACCAAGCGTTTTGAGACTATTCAAGAAAGATTTAAGTTAACCCTTTCAACGCAAAATCTGTAATCTAAAAGAAAATATTGAAAACAAATTTAAAGATGTATGAAATAATTACAATTAAAAAAAAAAATCGGGAATGACGTCCTCTAGACTTTTTCGTATAGTCTACAAATGAGTAATGATACGACTTCTAGATTTAGATGATTCTCTACGGTATCCTCTGAGTCTAAAACAACCATTTTTGTAATTATGTTTGTGTGTGTGTGAGGTTATTTTTTTAATATTTACTTTTTTTTAATTGACACTTGTAGAATCTTTTTTCTTTTTTTTTTTTTTTTCAAAATTAGCAGGAATGATCTTTTTCTTCATTGATTATTTCAAAAACTTCAAAGAAAAAAAAAACTTTTTAAAATAGTGTAATTTATCATGACAAAAAAATATTACAAGATATAAAATCTTTGAAAAAACTTGTTAGGTAGAGTACGATTGACGTATTTACATCAAAAGTTGATATAAATCTACAATTTTAGTGTAAAAAGTATAGGCCTACACCAATTTTCATCAATCTGGCTTCTAGCATTTTTAAGTAATCGTGTTCATACACACACACAGACAAAAATTCAATTAATTTTTTTGATTTCAGGGAGGTCTAATACATCGAGATTCATCAAAATCTCGAAGTCGAATTTTTTTACTATTACAATACATTTTCTCTTTATATGATTCATATATGAAAAAGTAAAAAAAAAAAAGGAAATATCAGATTTTGGAGTTTAGTCTTTCACAGTTATCATTAGTCAAAGAATTCGAATTTTTTTCGCTTTAACTGTGCTTTATTTGTAAAAAAGTTTCAGCCACTCATTTTGGGGCCTTTTTTAGTTACAATTCAGCTTAGATTATTAAGGTTATACATCTGTTAAAATCTCTTCTGGTAAACATCGGACCATTAGGGGAGGCTCTAGGGGGGGGGTCATAAATTTTTTTCTAACATAACTTATAATTTTTTTTTATATATTCACAAACTAGATTTCCTCCCGAGTAAAATGATATATAATATCTATAACATCGGACCATCAAGCAAGGCTCTAGGGGGAGGGGGTCAAATATTTTTTTTTACATAACCTATAATTTTTTTATATAATCAGAAACTAGATTTCCTCCCGAGTAAAATGATATATAATATGTATAACATCGGACCATCAGGGGGGGCTCTAGGGGGGGGACAAAAATTTTTTTTCTTGAATAGTGGGGGGCAAAGTTGTGCGCTCGGCTTAGTCCAACCCTTTATTTTTATTTAAATTAATTGATTAGCAATTATTTTAAATTAATTGTGTTATTCTGACGGGAAACAAACTACATGAATCGTATTATAAGAGTCATGATTCTACTACTCTCTCTTTCTTTGTCCAAAAAAGTCAGAGACAAAATTATAGTTTCAAAAACTTAACAAACATTTCTCCATTTTTTTATGCCCATACCTCTAAAATTTTACTCTTAATAAATATATTGAAAGTCAATTTCCATTTTGAGATGTCCGAGTAATGAAGCAACCCATGCCTTTTATATTCGACTACAAAGATTAATAAATAAATTCTTAGAATTCAGAAGATTCGCTAAAGATCGAGAAAGCCACAATGGATGTTCCCTTAGGCAGATCCATCATTGCACAACGCATGAACATCTTTCGCCTCTGGACCCAAAAACTTTCTCCTCATGGCCTCTTCACTTGGCAGTAAGTCACCTGGCCAAGCTAAATGTTTAACATAAGTTTGACTTGCACTAAAAAATGTCATAATGACAAATAAGGAATACTAGAAAAAATTATTTTTAAAAGTGTTTAATAAATAAAATTATTTATTGAATGAAAAAATTAAAGGCCGTCAGTGTCAAATAAATAAATTAAAAATATCGAGGTGATTTAACATAATATCATCATTCAGCATCTCTGAACAAATCTCATTAAAACATTAAACAGGTATTTGTTATAAATACTAACGTGATTATTCTAACAATAATGTAATCATTAATATTTTTTTTTAAGTCGCTGACGGCCAAAAGATAAATGAAAAACGTTTTTTTCGACATATCGAGACAACGATTTATATAGTAGATTTATTTATTTATTTATTTATTTACAGAAAAGTGGCCATTCCACAGGAAATAAATTTCTCAATGAAGGAATGGCACTACATAAATGAATAACATTTATTAATTTTAAACTGGTAACCGTTGGCTCTAGTTGAAACATTATGCTTTAATAGGAGAATTTAATTCTCCTATTAAAGAATAACATTTTAAAAAAATTATATTTTGAAATTAAATATAATTAGTCTCTCCAGCAAAAAAAAAAAAAAAAAAAATAAAATAAAATAAAACTAAAGACAAAATAATTAAAATACTTATTTCTTTAACAATCAAAATTATAAAGAAAATTAACATTTTTATAGTTTTTAAGTAGTATATAAAACTCCCATTATTATTATTTTTTTTTTCTTACCTATGAATATTTATATTATAGAGAAAATTTTCATTCATTATTCAATTTTATCTTCTTTCCCCTAATCCAAAAAATTTTTCACATTTTTTTTTTTTTAACAAAATATCTCAAGAACAAAAACAAGTTAAATTTTATATTTAAGTTACCCCATATGAGAAGCTAAACAACAAAAAAAAATTACATATATCTTTTTTTTTTTTTTTTTTTTTAAAATATTCACCAACAATTTTTTTTTTAAATTAAAAAATAATTTTTTTTTTATCTTTTTAAAAAAATTTTTCTTTTTTTTGTGTGAAATTTTTCAAAAACCCCTTTCCTTTTTTTTCTTTAAAAAAAAAAAGGAAAGAGGGTGGGTTGGTATATATATAATATATATATTAAAAAAAAAAACCCCTCTCGGAGAAAAAAAAAATACGACACAACAAAACAAGGTGAACCCAGACACAACATTCGATTACCGAAGGGAAGAGAAAGTTGGGGGCTGTGGCCCCACCCACCCCAGATTTTTTTAATGAATCCATGAGCAGCTGAACAGATCCGGAAGCTCCTAAGCGCTATCAAAATTATTATAATTAATACAGATCCTATTAATAGGCGAGAAACATGGATGCATTTGTTCTACATTGCCATAATGTGAACAGAACATTACTCCTACTCTGAACCCAAATCGATCTAATAAATGAGAGGCATCCCCAACTATTAATAATTTTATATAAAAACAGTAAATGAAAATATGTTCTCTTTTCTAAAGATAATTGAATCAAGGTGAAGTTAGGAAATTTTCTATTAATAAAGTGAAAAAAATCTCTTTTGCTCAGATTCTATTCGATTATGTGCATTTGATAATAGGATGACCAGCAGATATTATTTATTTACGATACTATGATCCAGATTTTTGATAACCAATTTATTTATATAAATTTCTAACTCATTAGTGAGAAAATCAACGAACTGAACTGCATTGCGTTTAATATTAGTTAGAAAAAAATTTTACGGGTGGCGCCACCGATCAAGAGCGCCCTCTAGTTATGCAAAATCTACCCATAAAAGATAGATTTGTTGCATAACTAATAGGGGTACGAATTCATGAAAATATTCATTTGGACCCTGTTATGCATTAGTGTGTCAAGCGCCAAAAATTAAAAATAGAGCTAATCACGGAATATTGTTTCAAAAGCTTTAATTAATAGTATTTTTTATGAAATATGTCCTAAAAAAAATTTCTATTTAATGTTACTTGCACAATTGACAAAAAAAAATTATATATAATCCAATGAAAACAAAAAACTTTAATGTTAATTTTCTCAAAATAGCGCTTGACACACTATTGCGTAACAGGGTCCATTTATGGTATTCCGTAGGTTTATCCACTCAATCCTTGGCCCTTCTAGTTAGGTCAAAATGTTTTTTTGCATAAAATTTTCTGAATCTTAATTCATTTATAAGAAAAATGTTTATTTTTCTCGGGCAACTCCCCGCCTACCACCAATTAAATAAATAAAACGTGCAACTTTCAAGGATTTTAATTGAATAAAATATCTACATGTATATTATTAAGGATATTTATTTATTTTTTTTTTATCTTAGAAATAAAATGACGTCGGAGAAATTCTTCGATTATTATTGAAAATATTATTCTAATAACTTTAAGAAAAAATTATGTTTTTAGGAACAAATATTTATAAACTCATGCAATAGTAATTTAAAAGATAAAGAAGAATTTTGAGCAAAAAACGAAAAAATTACTATATATAAAAGAATTTTATTTGCCTCCCTTCCTCTACCAATTCCAAACAAAATTGTTTTTTGAAAAGAAAAAAACAACTCTCTCTTTTTTCTCCCTTATATATTAATATATATGAGAAAAGTATTGTTCATTCAATCGATGTCGAGTTTTGAAGATCTCACGTTTTGAGGTCCCCTGAATCCAAAGTTTTCGACATGGTCTGTCTGTGGGGGGGGTGGTTCAATTTTAGCATGAAGGAATTGAGCTATGAGGTTGAAATTTTATATTTAAGTTAACACCCCCCGGGACCGGAAAAATAACTTAATCAAAATCCCAGAGACTAGACTTACTGATGACTTTTTCAGTTTTTTTCGATTTTCTCAAAATTTGCTCCAACGATTTTTTTTAAAATTCAAAATCAATTATTTTTTAGATCTCTTTAATGTATATTCTCATTTTCGATTAAATCTTCTGGACCACTTTACTCTTGTATTTCATAGGGAAGATAGGAGAAGTCCATGAACATATAAATATTTTCCCATACTTATAATTTTACTCTTGAATTCATATTTCCGACTGTCGACTAATATCACACAAACGACCACACCACTTTCGCCAGGGAAGGGAAGAGGTGGGCTGCGCGCCCCCCACACCAGATTTTTATATATTTATTTAAATAAACATTGACAAAGGTATATTCTATTCACCGATTTATTAATAAACATAAGAGAGTATTTAAGTTTCATAAACTATTACTTTCAAAAATAAAAATCTTTTTTTCTGTATTCATAGTTTTACAATGAATGAAAAGAAAAATCAACCTTTAAATAAGAATGTCTGGACCTCCAATAGATATATTTATAAATAAGGGGTATCGTAAAAAGTCTTAAATGGCCTAATTCTGTGTGTATGTGTGTGTGAGTGGGGGAAAAAAAATCAAACTGATATTTTAGTGTTCATTTAAAAAATAAATAAATTTACGACTTTTATTTGTTTTAAAATTTTTTCTTATTTACCAGCCTCTTCTCTCTCACCACTTCAATTTATTGCAAATATTTCGGCACTTATACAACGAAATTATAAAATATGGGCGTCGTGTCTGGTCGAGTCTGCATGAGTTTATAACAGGTAAGCTTTACCTCTAGTTTATGTGTGCAAAATTTCAAAACAATTGGATGAATAGTTTTTGAGTTTTCGTTGACGAAAAAAATTACCACAGACAGACACGACAGACACACAGACATCATTCCAAAAACTACTTAAGTGGATTCAGGGGACCTCAAAACGCATTTTGGCAGCTTCAGAAAAATTTCGATTTTTTTTTTTACGATTACATTAACTTTACCTGTCCAACCTACGGTTGATGGGCAAAGTTAAAAATGCTGATCTAACTGATCATACTTCATTCAATTTTTCTTTGATTTGATAATTAAAAATTGTCAGATATTCTTTTCACCAGATTTTTTTCTGGGCATTTACTTTTTTTGGTATCCAAATGGCTTAAATAAAATCATCGGATTGCCTGGGGTCCGAACCCGCGACTTTTGGTATACGCACGCTAACCCCTTCACCAAACCCGACGGCTACTTTTTTGTTCTCTAGAATGCACAGTAGACCCTATATAAATACGTTGTCTATAATTTTAAGTAAATTTTATCATTCATGTAAAACTGATAAACTGATCTTTCAAATATGAATGTTATTTGTCCAATATTACTAGTGTCAAAAAGAAAGTAATTTTAATTAAGTTATTAATTTTAATTATTGATTATTTAAAGAATATAATTAAAAGAACATGAATAATCCTCATTTCCCTCATAAATAATATTAACCTTAAATCACGAGAAGTGTTGGTTTGAGGTAACGATTTTCGAAAGAGAGTCTAATTACAGGCCTTAATAGCCTGGCAAGCAATCTCTTCCCTTGGAATAAAAGATTGCTCCCCCGGTATGGTGTATAGACTTATATAATTTTAAAATACCATAGAAGAGCATAGCAGGATTATTATTACACAAAGTCTGTCTGACCTCAGTTGAACTTTTCTCCATTAGAAACATCCAGTGGACTTTGAAATATCCTATTCAAATATATTTATATTTTATTAATTAAATTGATATTTAAAGTATATCAAAAAGAGAGAGCTACCCTATAAATCAGGTCAAACTCATTTGATTTAGATTTTTGTAATATTTATCGTAAAAGATTTTGACTATTAAAATTTTATAAATGATTTATTATTTTATTTTATAACCCTTAATGAATTCAATTGTTAAGTTTATTTGAACAGTGGGCGAAACAAGGCCACCTAAGTAAGCACTCTTCAGCTGATTAAAATATTTTAAGATTCATTCACCTTAAGATACATTAACAAGTATAATTTAAATCTTCAAAAACTAAGAGAGAAAAAAATATAAGTAAATAATTTTTCACATAAATGAGAGAAAAAATACCGTCCAAGGAATACCGTTATTAACAATAGTTTATTAATTTGGTGTTCCTAAATGAAAAAAGCAAAAAAAAATATTTTATAAAATAAAATTTCTTTCAATAAGTAATTTTAAAATTATAGGTGAATAACTTAGGATGTGCATTATTCGGTTGAGGGGCGGGGGGGGGGACTTACTGATTGAGTTCAGTTATGACCTTCAGGAGGAATCACTTGAAGGCTGTCTTCTCAATCCATCTACCGTTTAAGTGTTTATTTTATTTTACTTTATTTCCTAATCTAATGTGTAAATTCCAAAAACATTTAGCAACTCATCATCCCAAGGCTTTATATATGTCTCCAATGAAGTTGGATTATTCTGGTCATCGTTTCTTTTATATATATAAATTTGATTCATCTTTTTTTTCTCCCCCCCTTTTGGATTCAGCCTTGAGGATTATTAGGATTTTAAAGTAAGAGTTTGACATTTTACAAATTGCATGTTTGGAATCTTTTTTTTTTTTTTTGTACTGCCCCTAATCACCAGAAGTTACTTATGTAATTTTTTTTTATTATCCTGCGATATTATAAAAGAATTTGAGGAATAAAAAATTTTAGATGTGCTCATCTTATTGTATATAAATTAAATATTAAAAGGTTGATTTAAAATGTAGTCTTTAGAATATTATAATAACTTTTCTTCTTTCTAAGGATCACAATTTTTTACTATACATAATTTGATATTGTATTTTAATAAACTAAGCATATACTAATATATATATCGATTCTTAATAGTAGTGACCAAAAGGATGCATTTCATAAAAATTTTATTCCATAATGAAAAAATAATTATGATAAATAATACAAAAAAAAGACAATTTGATAGATTAGTTGTCTTATTAGAATCCGTCACAGCAAATGACGTCAGACCACGTGGAAAAATAACGGAAAATAAGATGAAATGATTAACGTGGGGAAAGAGTCCAAAGGTGGAAGTCTCCTATTTGGAAGTGTTTATAATGAATTTAAAAAAAAAAAATATAGTAGGTATTTATATATTTTGTAACAGCATCATCATCATCGTCCTCATCATCAAAGCATTTAAGATAAAATTATAAAGAGAGAAAGTCCCTTAATAGTGTAATTGCCGTGTTTTTTTATTGCTAGCTACTTGTCAATATAAATCATTTACTAAAACACCTGATAATTTTATATTATTATAATCAAAAATTTCATCACTTTGCAGAGAGAAAAACAAATAGCCTAAATTGTTTTCTTTATAAAGAAAAATAAAAAATTCTTTTCATGTTTTTAATTTTAGGCTATAGATAAAATTAGTGTTTTTCGTCCCTGGCTGCTTTTAAAAAAATATCAATTGAAAAAAAAATCAAATCCTAATTCTAATAAAATATACTTACTTTAGATATTACTTTGACTTTTAATATATAAGTATGTAATCCTCGTTCAATTTTATTGACACTTATTTCATTATGCAAGAAGATATGTTATGTGAATTTGTTTTATAAGCTGATGAAAAGATTTATGAACTACTCATCTAAATACCATCTTTTAAAAAGTAATAAAAAAAATGAATTAACTTAAATAATATGAAAATTGAAAAACTTAAAAAAAAATAATAATAACACTACCATATAAACGAATTATTATTAATTCAAATAAGGGAAAAAGTAGGTACAGGCGGAAGCATAGGCTTGATCCCCCCCCCCCTCATCAAAAATTTCTGGCTACGCCAATGGGCGGAAGTCGTACTGATCTGCCGATATGTGCTCAGCATGCCTTACTATATCTAGCCCAGCGTTTCCCAAAGTGTAATAATCTTAAATTTTTTTTTAAATTTAAAAATGAATTTATTCTTATTATTAATATTAATCATATATTAATTTAAAAAATTTTAAAATAAGCTTAGTAGATATATTTAAAAATTATGAGTCAATTAGTTCAGCATTCTTGCAAAAGATGGCAGGCTAGTATAACAGCCGATCCCCTATTAGCCTATATCTGGCCCATATATATTTATATGCTTTTATAAAAAATACATAATATATAATTACATTGATAAAGTATTCATTCTTTAAAGATCAATGAAAATCAACCAAACGCATTAAATTATAGCCCTGACATCTCTGGGCAAATTTTCATAATACGTCTTTTATTTTTGTCTTACTTTTTAAGACACACAAGTCTCTCTTATCGGGAAAAACATGCTTAACATCTACCTCCTGAACCCCCTTAATCAATAAGAAGTTTTGATTTTATGATATAAATAAATTACATTGATCAGAATGGAAAGCAAACCAGTTACCCTTAAATCATTATATATAGGCATACTAAGGGAGTGGGTGTTTTGTACTTATACATTAAGTTTTGAAATTTAAAATAAAATATCAGAAAAATTATTATGCCAATAATAAAATTCCCGTCCAATGTTTAATCGAAACATTCGGACGGCCACGACCTACTCTTAAATACATTCATCCTTTTTTTGAAAGGTCACAATATTATTTTTTCTAAAGACTAGAATTTTCTTACAATTTTACAACTCAAGCAGTCTGTGTATTTTATTCCATTAAACAAGACGTTGTAATAACGATTTTGTTATCAAACATGTACTATGTAGTAATCTCTTACATCCGTTGTGCATTGTGATGGCATCTCCTCATTCATTCCCTCTATCGTATCGTTTGCAGTGGATCAGAACTGATTTCCATGATATGGGCAACAAATATACGAAAAGAAATAATGGCTCCAGGTGTGCAACAGCGGGGCTCCCTCGCCGTTTAAATATCACCACGTGATTAGGCAAAGATCAAAGGTTAGAAAATATATAGAGGAAATTTTTCTTCTTCATCTCTTGTATAACGTGTTAATTCCAAAGACTATTGGAATTTCGAAATCAAGGCTCTATTTAATTATAGACTTCAGATTTTACATTTTCAGTTAATTTTGCGAATATCAATATCGTGAGGAAAATATCTCTTTTTGATATTTTTTTTAGAAAAAATATTATCAATATTATCAAGAGTGTTATATCTATCCGAAAACTAATAAAATTCCATAAATGTGAATTGCTTCGAATTCAATTTTTTTGGACGTTAGCTAAGAAAAACTTTAATACGATTTTTTAAAATTTATTAATGCCATTTTTATAATATATTTTATTAATAATTTAACCTTCTTCAGATATTATAATTTAATATATAAAAAATAAGTAGGTATCTAAGAAGGATCACAGAAAAAGTCCAATTAACCCGCGAATTAGACATGCCTGATCTAGGGCAACAGCATTTACAGTACAATTAGCATATCACTTAGAGTCTTTACTTTTCTTTTCGTTGAAAGATGTCAGACTTAATAAGCTAAATAAATAAATATATTTTAGTACTTAAATTTTTTTTTTTGTCTTTATATTTAAGACCATATAGTGATTAAATAATTCATTTCAAGGAAGCTTCAAGTTAAACCACAACTTTCAATCTCTGTGAAGAAATTCCCTTTCATAGTTTATTTGCACTCTCTACAGGTTAATTTAATCTGACTTAGGCCACATCCATATCTAGAAGCCTTCTTAGTTAAGAATGAGTTGAAAAAAAAAAACAATGTAAGATTACTATATTGAAATGAATATTCATGAGAAAGAAGTTGGAGATAAATAAAATTAAATTCACTTAGATTAGGATAGGTTAGGAGCAGAGGCGATTACAGAACTCGACATCCCCGGGTCCTCTGAGGGGCCTTTAAAGCCTATAATGAAAGTTAAAAAAAAAAAAAAAAAAAACATTATTTTCAATAAATTTTTCCTCTGTGAGTTTTCGGGTTATATGGGCTACAAATGGGCTCTTGAAAAAAATGAATGTTTTAAAGAATCCGGTCCCTCACAAAGATTAAATTAAATATTTTGAAAAAAAAAAAAAAAAATAAATACAAATATTCTTATTCAAAATTTAAATTTTCTTAGGAAGGGACTTAATAAGCCTCTCTGTGAATTTAAGGATTAAACATATGAGTTAAAGGAAGAAATCCTTAACTGTGAGATTAGAGATATTCCTATACGGGTAATTGCCCTTTGATTAGGGTGAC
Organism: Euborellia annulipes; assembly: GCA_023213315.1. NCBI lineage: Eukaryota > Metazoa > Arthropoda > Insecta > Dermaptera > Anisolabididae > Euborellia > Euborellia annulipes. Next base: position 100,385 of record JAKCPI010004934.1, on the reverse strand, counting down.
ATTTTTAAATAAATATAAATTATATAAATATTTCTAATTATCTAATTATCATTGCCGGCCGAATAATAAAAGAAAAACTGAATTTATTTTGTAATTTTTTTTTTTTTTATTTTAGTCTTTCGGCATTTCAGGCGCATTCTGTACTTGTTTTTTTTTTTTTAACATTCACACTTTTTTCTCATTCTCACTAACATTCACAGTCTTTTCGGCAACTTAGGCCATTTAAGACTTTGATGATAACCGTTATGAATATATATTATTTAGGGTCCAGGCATTCTTATTTAAGCCATTTGGTATCCAAATGGCTTAAATAAAATCTGCCTGGGGTCCGAACCCGCGACGTTTGGTATACGAGGTTAGCACGCTAACCTCTACACCAAGCCCCGAGGGCTTCTGTACTTGTTTGCCAGAATATAAATACAAATCAAATTTTTAAGTATTAATTTTTAAAATTTTACATTAAAAATAAATTTTTTTTTTTTTAAAAAAGGTATTTTTTCAAATTTCGGGGGGGGGGGGGGTAATTACCTCCTTTACCCCCACCCCTTGTATCCGTCCTTACTCATACTCATTATTTAAATATATGTATGTGGAGGTCCAGGCATATTTATTTATATCATTTGGTATACAAATGATTTAAGTAATATTGTAATGCCAATGTAAACACACACGATTCTGTGTCTATTTGTATAATGTGCAAGATAGTCCGTGGAAGAGAAATAAATAATTAAATATTGAAATCGTAAATATCAATCAAACATTTAAAAAGTCAAGAGATCTGAGCTCGGATCCCTGATAGTGTACCATGAAAATTTATTTAATTGGATGATCAATTATAATATTATGCAGTTTAGGTGATTTATTCTATTACATAAGTTAAATTTTTTTTATATAAAATTTTTAAGTCCATCTTTTTAAAAAATAAATAAGTTTGTTTTTTATAAAAACAAAAAGTCAAAAAAATTTCTCTTTGTATTGATATTATCCTTGTGCTCTCCATTAGCAATTCAATAATTTCGTAAAAAAAAACCCAAGGTTGAAAAAAAAGTGTTTGTTTATTTGTAGGTGAAATAAATAAAACCACTGTGCAAGTCGAGCAAATGTTGACAGAAAGCCTCGCAATTTGTTTGCAAGAATAGGCACAGTCTTCATGGGTGTGTATGTGTGTGTGTGTGTGCGTGTGTGTGTTCTCATCTGCATGCACCAGCTGCTTTCACAGGCATATATGCACAGACACGCAAATTGACATTTAGAGATATTTATTTTATTATTCACTAATAGATTGAATCGGGTCACCAGTGACCAATTGAATTTGCTTATATCCTTATATTAAGTGACAATCACACAAGGTTCTTATATTGTAATAAGCGAGAAATCGAAACGATCAGGGGTAAAACATGAGCTAAAGCTATAAGAGATTCCCAAAAAATGTATTTCAATTGAATTGGTTAACATTCAATTGACGGCGTCTAATTGGGGTACAATGTCAAAAAAGATTTTAAACAAAAATAATAATAGCATAATTGGACGAAAAATGAATGTATCATCAAGAGAAAAGATATTTGACAACCCTATACATACCTCAAAAAGCTCTAAATTCAGCTAGACGTGAGGGGGTTGTCCAATATCTTTTCTCTTGATGGTATGTTCTAGTAAAAAGGTTCACGTACTATCATATCTATCATTGGCAATTCCAGTATTTTGCAAGGAGGCAAGAAATGGAAATCTTTAGTGTAGGAGCAGAGGCCGTCATTTCAACTTTTTTTTGGGGGAAAAATTTTTTTTCTTAAAATTTCCAACAAGATATTTAATTAATTTTGTATTTAATACAGTTTATTTTTTATTTTAATACAGTTTAATATACCCGTAGATTTTGAAATATTTTATTTAGAATAATATAAAATTTAAAAAAGATCAGAGTCTTTCGAAAGAGAGGAGCAAATTACCCCCTACCCTCCGTCTAAATAACGCCTCTGTGTAGAGAAGGGGAAAAACAGTGGCGTTTTCAAGAATGCTAGGATAATGATGATTTATTATATTTTAGAACCTGATTCAAATTAGCACTAATAAAGAATTTTTCCTATGATTATAATCAACAAAAGACTTGCAGGAAAAAGACTAATTAATTGCTTAATTTGAAAAGCCTACTTGTATATAGTATTTTTATTTAAATACTGATAAACATTGAGACTTCATTATCTGATGACATCCTGCCAAAAGCTATAAATTTTAAGGTTCTAGAAATTTAAATAAGATTTTATTAACACTTTATATTCAAGGATACATTTTAAATTTTCCATTATACTGTAATAACAATTTTAAAATCATTTTTTTTTTTTGTATTTATAAAATTACATAATTTTTTTTTATATTACATATAAAAAGATGACCTTTTGAATTCAAAGAAAGTATTTATATTAATTGTTAAATTCTCTCCTCTCCCTTTTGATAATTAAATAATAAGTTGGTCTTTTTCGATTTTGCAAATTTAAATTAATAGTAATTCTTGAGAAATATAAAATTTATCATTGGTTAATCATCTATTAAAATGATTGATGAAGGTAATTGTAAATTTTATTAATAATTTTTTTTTTTTCCATTTTAAATACTTTTTTCTTATTAAACAAGCCACTGAGAAGTGAAATAAATAAATGTTAGATCGAATAGATAGGGATCACTAATTTCATGGGTTGGATAATATAATTATTGTCTGTTTGGTGGAAGCTAAATAATTTTTAATTGATTAATTTTTAGGGAGATTTAACATTGTAATGCATAGTTGGTCAGCTGTAAGCTGTAATGAGAAGCTCTAAAAAAAACTCATTAGGGAGTTAGTAAGTTGGGTTGCCTATCTTCCAGCAATAAAATACCAAATTAAACTTCGTGTTTGAAGATTTTTTTAAATAGGTAATAAGATCCTTGCTACTTTGTAAAATACCTTTTTTTCATTCATATGAATCAGTCTTGTTTATCTAATTTCCAAATACATCAATAAAATTGGTAAATTAATACTTTACAAATCAAATGTCATAGAAATAAAGCAATTAAAAACAAAAAAGAATAATTGAAAATGAATAAATTTATTTTGCATATAAGGCTAGCACGTCTCCATTGCAAAATTTTATTACTAAAGATTTTTAATTAAGATAAAATTTTCATTCTTATATTTTCTAAAAAAAACATTTTCTCTACCTCCTTTAATGCAATTAAAATTTTCCCCCACCTAAGGAGTTGTATTACTAAATTTGAATAGTGCTTGTTATAAAGTGCTTTGAATATTCTATAATTACTTGTTTTTAATAAAACTTAGGTTTTATACGTTTTTCATCGCAATTTTAACGCATTCTATAGCCTAGTTTTTTTTCTTAACTCTATTGGATTTTACTTCTTATTAATAGGCTATCTACAGCGTTCGGTCATAGGTTTATTCGGAAAAAAACATTACTACTAAACTACCAAAAGCCATCGGGCCGGAGCCCATTTGGGTTCCAAATGGCTTAAATAAGAAGGCCTGGACCCCCAATATGTATATTAATTAATAACGGATATCGACGGATAGTCTTATATGGTCTGAGTTGCCAAAAAGACAGTGTGAATGTGTGTGTGAGTGAGAATGAAAAAAGTGTGAGTTAAAAAATTGTCTCAGGCTATTCCTTTCCAGGATATAAATTTTTTAATTTAATAATTTTTTAGATACCAAAATAATATATAGAAATTTACAAACTCGGATTAGATTCTTTTTTTTAATGATACAATGAAGATTTATCAGTAGCTAACAGATTCCACGTTGTCTTCAAGATGAATGGAGAAGAAAGTGAATAACAAAACAATCGACTGAAGACATGGGAGAGGGGGAAGGAGGAGTGAAGGAAATGTAATCTGATGTGCCCATCATCCATAATTAATTTAAATAAAATTAATTCACTTCCGCTTTAATATACAATAAATATTGGGTCTGTGGCTTTAACATTCTTAATTTATTATAGGCCTATACAGTATTCATAATAGTTTTAGCGACAAATAAGTTTCTTTTCAATTGAGGACATATTCCTATAATGTAGGTAGGGAAGGGAGGGGGGGGTATACTATTTTTTTAAAAGAAGTTATAATTTTTTTTTAACTTTCTGGAATTTATTTAAAAATTGGTTTAAATTAAAAAGAAAGGAAATAAAAAATTTTTAATTTTTAATCTAGAAAACGATAATAATAGACAAAAAATTTGATATAAACTCATTGTCAGTTCATATAAATTTTGTTTTAATCCATCAAACAGACTCACATATAAAAAGACAAACAAAATTGAGAAAATAAATCTACTTTTTTTTTGATTGAGAGCACTTCAATCCGTTTAAATTTTGCGTTTAAAAAAGCCTTTATTACAAAGCTTTGTGTCACGTGCCAGGGGAACAGGGCTGGATCTAGGGGGGGGGGGCAGTGGGTGTATGTGCCCCAGGCGGCAGATATCAGGGGGCGGCAATTAAAGAAAGATTTACTAAAAAAAAAAGTTAAAATAAATAATGATTAATTTTGTATAGAAAATTTTAAGGAGGAGGCGGCAAATTAAATTTTGCCCCCCCCTAAAAAATCTTCTAGTTCCGGCCCTGCAGGGGAATACTTAACTTAAATATAAAAATACAACCTCCTAGCTCTTTTCGTTCTTGAGTTATATTGTATTTTAAAGACAGACAGACCAATTTGAGGGGCCCACTTTTTTGGACTCACAAGTCAGATATCTCTAAACGTGTATATCCATCAATATCTCGATATCAAATTTTTGACATGATCGCAATACTTTCTCTCTATATATTTCATATAAAGGGTAAAAGAAATCTTAAGATCTTCCTTCATTAAGAAAAAATTGAAGGAAGCAAAATTTTGGTACTAATATAAAAAAAATAGAGAAAACTGGCTATAATCTACCCGCAACATAAAAAGATTTAACATTTATCCCCTCTACTTCTCTCATTAATTATAAAATATCCTAACATTTGATGGTCTTTACAATTCCCAGATTCACTTGAGACGATATAATAAATCATCACAAAAAATAAATTAATATACATATATACGTATTTAGATAATAATCAGTAGTAAAAGTCAAAGTTGTTTCTAAGATGAATCGACCTTGTATGAAGGAAATAAAAGGTGAAAAAGCGATACTCAAAGACAACTTTCAATATCAATATTGTTTTCTCAAAAGACAGAGAGGAAAAAAAAAAGAAATGCCAAATCATTTATTTAAATTTTATACAAACATAAACTCCTTTTGGATCGTTTTAATTAATAACTTTTTTTTTTTTACTTCCTTATTGTATTAATAATTTTGTCATGGGTGAAAATCATCTCTCTTCACGACGGAAGTTGTTTTTTTAAAGATATTTATGCCGAAAAAATTTAAAGATTGTAGCACGGTTCAAAATTGAGTAATTTGTTTAATCAATTACTAATTATAAAAGTTTAGAAAATTTTTTTTAAAAAGTATTTATTTATAATCTGAAAATTTTAAATACGAAGTATACATAAGCTTATTAGAATTATTTATTATAAAAATTAGAAAAATTAAAATTATGTCTGTCAATGACTAGAATTAATGATTAATAATATTTAATTTACTGGCCAAATGGATAAATTTCCGAGACCAAAAAAAAAATATTTAATTTAAATTTAATCCAAAATGACAATATTGTAGGCCAGGGATCGGCAACCCTCGGCTTTATCCTAATTGTATGACTCTTTAGCCTCCCCCCTAGGGAGACGCGGACTAGTTAGTAGCGTAAATAGGTGGGGGCAAAGGGGGGCGCTCGCCCCCTCCGCCCCAGGCGCTTCAAGCCTTTGGAGCCCCTCGATACCGACATAGGCGCCCTAGGGCATCTAAGGTATAGTCCAGGGACGGTGATTTTATCATATTCTTTCGATAGATTGTCCAAAAAATTGATAGATTTCTTTAAAATTATATTACAACTTAAAAAACAGCCCCCTAGTTGACCTCCCCCCCCCCCCCCTCCAAAGTTCCCCCCCGGGGGTAGTTTAAGGAGGGGGGGGGATATTGGTCACAGCGAAAATTTTTATATGACTGCAAAGGTTTTATAAATAATATACTAGTTTGATTTATAAAAAAAAAATTTTTGTTTGTATTATTTTATAAAGGGGAGGGGGGGGGGAGGCGTCGTGACATAAAGTTTGAAAACCACTAATTTAGAGAACTAGAGCTTTGTTTGATAAAGATGGTATTTTTTCCAATCAACGCTCAAATTGACTATTCATTAGCCAGTCAATATATCGTTTAAGTTAGCAAATTTGCAAAATGAGTTTGTGTTTATGATTGGGTAAAATTGCGCCCCTCTGAAGTCGAACCACGCTCCAACTATGACTAAAATATTAATAGATTCAATTTCAAAGTGAAATGTTAAGACAAAAAAATATTTATTTTTCCAATCCCGCAAAGTTTCCATTCAGAAATCTCAGATTATAATCTCGAACGTTATTGTATTTTATTTTCAATCTTGCATTAAACTCTCTTGCAAAATATTCTATTATTATTTATGCTTACATTATTTAGATTATAAAAAGAAACGTTGGTACATTCATCTATAATTCGCACTCATCCGACATTTAACCTCTCAAATTTTATCAATAAGCTTTTAATTAAGTGTGCAAGAGAGAGAGTGTGGCAGAGGGAGGTGATGACACCGCCATGAAATAATTTTAAGCCCTTTTGAGCCGCTCCTCATTAACCTTTCGCGTTAGTTACATCATGGAGGGAGACGGATACCCGCCGGCTCATCTCACGAACTATCTGTCCAGTATGCACATTTCTATCTTCTTCCTCCTTTGATTACAAAGCAGTTAGTTATTTAATTACATACTACTTAATAAATGTTAATTAAATCCTAGGGATGACTGTAAGAAAATATATTGTTTTATAATAATTTATTATTTTTCTGCTTGTTTTAGTTTCATATCTATTAGTTTTAGTTGTGACAGATTAAATATTCATTGATTTGGGATTATATGACTTGCAAAATGTTTGAATAGACGAATTAAGTGAAATTTAATATATGCAATACCTACTATAGATATAAAAGGTAAGAAAACCTATATTATATCAGATACTTACAAATCGAATATTTGCAAATACGAAATGACCACGTGAATATTATTCTAATCATTTTTTCTAAGCCATCTATAGTCAGGGCAATAGTTAGAAAAAATTTCTTCCGGATCGGAGGGGTTTTGGGTGATCAGCTTCGGAAAAAAATGAATATATTTTACTTTCTCTTATTAAATACTATAAAATATTTTTTATAAATTGAAAATTTTAATATTTTATATATATTTTTACTTATTTATTTGGAATTTCGGGCCTTTGGTCCTGTCTGTAATTTTCTCTTATGATTAAGAAATGATTCTTATGATTAAAAATAAAAAGTAATTTCTAAATCAAAAAAATTTGTAAGTGTTTCACAGGTTTCCATAATTTTTAATTGTTTAAAATTATATTTACGATTCGATATAGGCAGTAACTCCAAAATATTTGATGTTATTTGTTTTACTATAGCAAGATTTCGGTTCGGTTTCGAACTAATCGAGGAATTACAGTAACTAACAAATAAGATTTGATAATTGGACCAAATAGTTACATAAAAATTTTTTTTTCTGTTTTTATAAAACTTTCTTTGTATAAATTGTTAAATAAAAATATTTTTTTTGGAAAAATTCAAACCCGACTCTAATGAATCAAACCAATCGAAGCTGAAATTTTATTGTATTTTGAATTTTTGAGTCTCATCTCTTATGTATTATAAAATATATCCGCAAAGTCCGCCTCGGCGGGCTTTCTGTCTAGCCTGGGGGCTGCACTCCTGGACCCCTTATCCGCCTTCGGCGGGCAAGTTTGTTAAAATTTTGGATATTTTTTGACGATTGCAACTGTGTGCGCTACAAGGAATGACCTTGAGTTCAAGTGAGGGTACTGACTAGTGACAGCAGAGTTTATTTATCACAGCCCAATGGGTAAGCTGACCAAAAATCATAAAGCTGCCAAAAGAAAATGAAATTATTTGTGTTCAGATATTGAAGATATTTTATTATAATTAATTTCCCAAAACATTGGAGAGATTCAAATTATTTCTACGTTACTCGCCGTTTCAAATACTATAAGTGTACTTAATTTGAACTAGATTCATTGAAAATTGTGGGTTCCTATAAAACATATGCAACATCCCTGACAGAGCCAATTAATTTAGACAATGAGCTACAGTAAGCCTATATATGACCAAATAAAGAACGGTTCTGCGTAATTGGATTAATTATTTCACCTTCAAGAGAATATGATATTAATTTCAAAATTCTCACTAAAGTTGCTTGTGATGTGATTGGATATTTGTATACAATGTTGCCATGTGTACGTTTGACAACATGGTTTTTTGTTTGTAACATAACGTATAATAAACATACGAATTGCTCACGCCTATATCGCCTTGCTTATTCTATTAAACTATAATCGGTCTTGCTATTACATGGTGGCAGCGAAATGGCAAAGAATAATCCCGTTTATCAAATTCCCGCTCCTGAATATTTTTCTTTTAAAGGAGAAGATTGGATTAACTGGAAGGCCAGATTTTTGAGATTTCGCCGAGCTTCTGGGTTGTCTCAGAAAAGTGAAGAGGATCAAGTTAACTCTTTGATATATCTAATGGGCCCTCAAGCTGAAAATGTGCTACAGTCCTTTAATTTGACCGAAGCTCAACTCATCGATTTTCAAATCGTCTTGAATAAATTTGATTCACATTTTACTCCTCAGAAGAATGTAATTTATGAACGATATAGATTTCATACTCGCATTCAACAAGAGGGTGAGTCGTCGAATTTTTTATTAATGATTTACACTCCATAGCTAAAAACTGCAATTTTCCTGTCGCTTTTAAAGAAGAGGCTATAAGGGATCAAATTGTAGTGGGAATAAGGGATAAAACTCTCTCTGAAAAATTACAATTAAATGAAAAATTGACGTTAGAGATGGCCACTAATTCGGCAAAGCAATCTGAAACAATTAAAAGGCAACAATTAACTATCCGCCCGACCTCTGGGATTATTGCTGCAAATAAAGTTTCTGATAAAAAACCAATTAATAAGAATAATATCAAGAAAAATACTAAAGCTGACTCTGATAATAATAATGGTTGTTCATGGTGTGGTAACGCTGATAAGCATCTAAGGCCTCACTGTCCAGCCAGAAACACAGTTTGTTTTAATTGTAAAAATAAGGGACATTTTTCCAAATGTTGTCTTCTTAAATCAGTTAGTACTATTGAAGATCAACCAGAAAATTTTATTGGTGAAGTTGATTCTTGTTCTAATAATAATAAATGGCTTGTGAATTTGAAATTTTCTGGGATAAAAATTATAGCTAGAATTGATAGTGGTGCAGACGTTAGTGTACTCCCATATGATTTATATAAAAAGTTTTATTTTAATTTAGAAATTTTAACTCCTGATAAAATTCTCACAGGGCCTAATGGTTGTCGACTCAAAGTTATCGGTGTAGTTCAAGGTGCTCTTGAATATAAAAATAAAACCTGTAATACTCAATTTTATGTGGTTTCAGGTGCCGATAAGGTTTTATTGAGTTATAAAGCTAGTGAGGATTTAGGGTTGATTAAAAGAATTTTTAATCTTTCTAAGGGAAATGTTGATCCTATTAGTGCATTTCCAAAGTTATTTACCGGTTTAGGTAAAACTAGAATTCCCTATGATATTAAATTAATAGAAGGAGCAGTTCCTTACTCGTTAACTGTCCCACGAAGGGTTCCTATTCCTTTAAGAGAGGCATTAAAAAAGGAATTAGATAAAATGGTTACTTCGGGAGTTATCGAGAAAGTTAATATACCAACTGAATGGTGTGCGCCTATTGTTATAGTTCCTAAAGCTAATAATGATTTAAGAATTTGTGTTGATTTAACGAAACTAAATGAAAATGTTAAACGCGAAAGGAAACTACGGAGTCCTGTGCCTATGATTCCTAATAAACTTCAACCTATTTTTATGGATCTAAATAAACTCAAAAATAAGAAAGAGGAAAGAATAAAGAAGAAAAAGAAGAATTTTGATCTAAGACATGGTGCTAAGTCTTTATCTAATCTGGCAAGTGGCACCCGAGTTAATCTTAAGGATCGTTGTCAAGAGGGAGTTATTGTTGGTCTTCATCCACATTGTCCGCGTTCATATTTGGTCAGAACATCCGATGGAGACTTCCGTAGGAATCGTCAGACTATTGTTCCTATCAAGACGTCATCATCTTCGGTTTCATCTCAAGAAAGGGAGATGTGATGTGATTGGATATTTGTATACAATGTTGCCATGTGTACGTTTGACAACATGGTTTTTTGTTTGTAACATAACGTATAATAAACATACGAATTGCTCACGCCTATATCGCCTTGCTTATTCTATTAAACTATAATCGGTCTTGCTATTACATTGCTATATGAGAATAATCTCACAAAAATATAATAAAATAAAAATAAATTATATAAACCAAACTTAAAAATAAAGATAAGTCCTTTTTTTGTTACAGACTGTTTACTAATGACTAATTTTTCAAATAGACTTTGCTAAATGAGTGATTTTTTTCGTTTAAATAATTCAAAAAAGCAAAATAAATGTTTTATTTTTAATTCAATTTTTACTTATCTCTATAAATATTAATAATATATATAGAGAGAAAGTAATGGATTCATGTCAAAAATTCGATGTCGAGATTTTGACGTTTTGAGGTCCCCTGAATGCAAAAAAATGGTTTTCGCGACATGGTCTGAGTTTTTGTGTTCGATTTTAAGCATGAAGAAATTAAGCTCTGAGGCTGAAATTTTATATTTAAGTTAGACACCCCCCTGGAGCGTGAAAATAAACTTTTAAACAAAATCGACCAAAAAGATCTAGTACTTTTGACTAGTATTGTTGACTTGTGTTTTTTTTTTTTTTTTTTTAAAAAAACATTCACATTTGTTGACTTGTGTTGAAGGCACAAGACACAAGACCACTTGGTATAATTCCCTGATAGACGTAAGAATTTATTTAGAGGGATTCAGGGTTTGAAATTTTCCCTCCCCAGGCGCGGGGACTCGGGAGTCTTCAGCGATGATATTTTGAGGTAAATATAAGAATCATTGGCGGATCATGAGAAGTTTCTCGGGGGGGGTACTGATGTGACTGGTCGCAGAGCACACAATTTTGTCTTATTTCCGGTAATTTAAAGGTGAATTCTGTACCAAAATATATACAAATCAAATTTTTAATTACAATTAGGACTTTTGCTGGATCATATACATATAGAAGGAACCGGAGAATAAAACCAGCAGCTAGTGGACGCCTCTCACATCAATTTAATTTGTAAATATTTCGACCGGCATCACGTTCGCTCGTGCTAACATTAGTCCCCCGCTTCTCTGAATTTCTAAGAAAATATTTTTAACATATTGGTTGACACGGGCCCTCCGAAAAATCATTTGTTTTGTACTGATGATGACCAGGCGTGATGCCGGTCGAAATATTTACAAATTAAATTGATGTGAGAGGCGTCCACTAGCTGCTGGTTTTATTCTCCGGTTCCTTCAAATTTTTAAGTATTAATTGTTAAAATTTTATATTAAAAATAAAATTTTTTTCCAAAAAAAATATTTTTTCAAATCTCGGGGGGGGGGGTAATTACCCCCTTTACCCTCCACCCCTTGTATCCGCCCTTAATAAGAATATAAACAATACATTTTAAAGATCTTAAAAATAATGATTAATCAAAATTGTTATTGTCGATTTGGAGAAAATTGGAAAAAATATAAATCAGTAAAATACGAGGTATTTTATTAGTTTTTTTTATCAAATGACATTTAAAAAGTTTTTTTTTTTAAGTAAAAGTCGATAAAGAATGATTTAGCTCATTGATGACCTCCAGGGGCTAACTTGAATTTATTTATTTGGCATCTGACTAAATATTTCACGTATTACATAATTATCTGTGAATCTCTCTTGGGTCAGCACATCATGGGATTTTAGAGAGGAAAAATGTTATTTTGAAATTTTATTTCAACAGTAGACCTAGATTAATTTAATTAATTATTATTTTATATCAAGATTTATTTTTATTTCTATATCTGATATTTTATAATAGGTATATAGGCCTAAATAAAAAAATAATTTAAATACTTAGTAGCGGGGCCGCAGCCAGAAAATTTTTTCGAGGTGGCTGTTCTGATGATCTGAGAAAAAAATCCCCCCCCCCCCTTTTCTACCAAATGAATAAACTTTAAAGAATATAAAATATTTTAACAGAATTTTAAAATTTTCTCTTTATTTATCACTTTTAAGAATTTCGAGGGGGGGGGGGGTTGGACCTCCATATCTCCACTCCTAGTCGATACTTAAAGTAAACTAAAGTACTTACTAAGTAGGCCTACCTGGTATACTTGACTTCTGGAAGGTACGCAATGATTAAATCTCTAATGAATTTTTTTGATTTATTGCTCCAGAACTCTAGAGCAGTGATTTTTAAATTTTTTGAAGTCGAGGTCCCCTTGGAACCGAAGTTATTATCTCCCGGCCTCCATAATTTTTTTTTAAATTTAATTCAGATTGATGAAAAAAATATTTATAATTTTGAATTCGAATCTCGAAATTTTATAATTATAATCCAAGTATTTAAACTCATTAAACAATAATAGTTTATTTGTTTCATTTGAGACTCTTCGCCGTCCCCCTCTGGGTAATCCATGGTCTCCTGGGGGGCCGTGGCCCACTACTTTAAGAAGTACTGCTCTAGAGGATCACTTATGCTAATTTCTAGAGATATTTTTGTTTATATTTATTATACCTCTAAAAGAACTCTGTACCAATTTTTTTTTTTTTTTTATAAACCAACATAGCGCAGTTCAGTATTTTATCGCAGAACAAAAAGCCTAATGTGAGATACCGCCATATTTGAAAATATAAATGAACATATGTAATACATAATTTTGAAGACTACATTTTTATTTCTCGGTTGGCAGGAATTGTATAATGAAATGCTCTATAATGGACGATGCATGCTGCTGTTAATTTCTAATAGCGGCGTGCTGAGGGGGAGGGGGTTCTAACATGAAAAATAAAGACCAAATAGGTATAAAATTGGTCATTTCAATTTAAAATCCTTCTATAAACCCCCTTCCCTTTATTTTTGATCTAGTTACTCTGCTAGTTGTGGAGAAATTAAGCAAAAATCGGTTAGCGGTCATTTGGGTTGCCTACCTTCCAGCAACGAAACACGATCGCAATGAATATTTATAATGAATAAATTATAAAGAATGGATAGTTAGAGGTTAAATAAAAATCAATAATAATAAAGAACTTACATGGCAAGTGGCGAGCAGAATAAGAGGAAAAAGAGAAAGACGTTTCGCTCGCGGCTGTCCCATCTTCAGGATAGCCGGGCGGCCGCTGGTCGCCCTGTAAGAAAAATAAGAAAGTTTTAAAGGACCGCGTTTGGCATTTATGATATTTTGACGTCTTTCAATTTAGAAGTGGAAATTAATGGAGAAAGAAAGAGAGAGAATGAATATTTTTTTATAGGTATTATCTAAAATGATTTGATAACTTATTGCAACAAATGAAATTTTTATAATAAATGATTAATTGATTATTATTAAATATGCTTAGATCACAAATATTGGTAAAGTTCGTGACCCGTGGCTCCCTGAGAATACATTAGCTTCTCAAGCTAGGGTTCCGGGTTCGCTTTATTTCATTTGAATAATTTGAAATAAATAGGGATGGGGTCTAAATGGCCTTAGATGCTTAAAAAAACCTTAACAAATTAAAAAAAAATATATATTGTTAACATAAGTATCGTTTAAAGTCTATATGGCCAAAGATGTCAAAAAGAGTTTAAAATAATAATTATTTTTTTATCCTCATTATGACCATGAAGAGAAATTGATATTTCTAACTATAAAGGCAAGAAAAGTATTTTAATTATTTTTTTATTGAATAAATCCAAATGATTTGAAAAATTTGTTTAACATCATTCCAATTCATATTGTTAGGAAGACAAAAAATGTTGGCTTTTTGCCCTTTATTCATAAATATATTCATATTTGAATAAAGAATATCTAATTAATAAACATAAACATTTGTCCAAAAATGAATATTTTTTTATTTAAATTTTTTATTTCAATATTTTTTTAAATCTTTTTTATTTATGCTCAGGGGTCCACATCTTGTGGGTGGCGACCACGAGCTGCCCGACCTGGGACAGACAGTCATTTCAGTTCTTTGTATGTCTGTCTCTTCCTTCGTCTTTTCAACAGGTGTCAGACCATGCGACGGGCCGGCCTGTTCTATCCTTCTCGGCCGCAAAAACGAATGATAGGTTTGGAGGGAAAAAATGAGGTCCGCCGAACCTGCATCTCGGGAATAAGGCGAGGACAGAAAAAGAAGAAGATTTTTTTTATTTGTTTTAGGTCTTTTTCGGCATCTAAGGCCATTTAGACCATATTTCAAATGATTGGTAGCTAATTCAAATGAGATACATTTTTCTCGCTTTTTTTTATAAAAAAACTTTTGTTATACAGTATAAAAAAAAAAAAAAAATTACAGGAACATTAGTAATTTAAAACAGGATTGAAGTTTTTTATAAAAAAAAAAAAGAAAATGAAAAATTTGATAGGTGGCCGCTCGTTCTATTAGAGGTGGAAATACTTTCTTGATACAAGACAACTTAAAATATTTATATATGATATAAATTTGATTATTTGCCGGGGGGCCTGTCAACGGAGTCAGATCAACAGTCACCACAATCGTTGCGGTTAAGGGCAACGAAAGCTCGGGATTGGTGACTCCGAGCAATCAGAGTGTAGAACGCCCTCCCGGTTGCCATCGGAAATTGTATTTAAAAAATCTCTATAATTTTTAAATAAAGAAATAACCCCTAAATGGCCTCCGTAGCCGAAAAGGGTTAAAAAAAATTTGATTATTTAAAATAAAATTTGACTATTTTCTCCTAGTATAAAATTTTGAAAATATATACATATGAACCCTATGGATATTTAAAAAAAATGTCTTTCAATATTTTAAAATAACATTTTTTCAAAAATTTAATTTTTTTTTTTCTCTATAAATGATAGAATACAAGAGCAAAAAAAAGATAAATTTTAGTGTGAGATAAAAAAAAAAAACTTTAAATTTGTTGTTATTGTTTGGTTGTTAGAATAAATAAAGAGTCGTGTATAGAAAGAGAGAGAGAGGAAGATTGAGTAGCACATTTCACTCTCGTTGGTATTAATTCATTCACTTTTAGTTGGCACTTTAGTATGTTTTCCCACATGTTTCACACACTTTCTTTCTTCGGGTGCATTGGTATATGCACACTTTGGCTAGGGGAGACGCGCTTACCTGCGAGTACTACGACGAGAGAATCACGTGTCTGTGTTGAGAGAAAGAGGTGATGGAGACCCTCCGACACGCGGTGCGTCTTTAGCCGAGGGCTCCTGCCAAGAGAAAGTATTTATAAGGTGTCCTCCACTGCGGGGGAAGGGAGCATCTCCAGCCTCCATGGCCACCTCTGCACTCCTAACACCTCCACATCTTCAACCCCTCTCTCCCTCAATTTTCCTCTTTTGACCACCAAAAAAAAAAAAAAAAAACCCAAAAAAAACCTAGATTTTGGAGTATTTGAGGGGTTTTTAAATATTGAATTTAAATAATAGAACGTGACTGAAGCTGATATGTTTAATAGGAAAGAGGCCCCCGAGTTCGGCGTAGTAGGTAGCGTGCCTACCTCCTATACCAAACGTCGCGGGTTCGGACCCAGGCAGTCCGATGATTTTATTTAAGCCATTTGGATACCAGATGGCTTAAACAGAAATGCCTGAACCCCCAATATATTATATATATATTAATTACAACGGTTATTGTCTAAAGTCTTAAATAGCCTGAGTTGCCGAAAAGACTGTGTGAATGTGAGTGTGAATGTGAATGAGAAAAAAGTGCGAAGGTAAAAAAAAATAGGAAAGAGGATGCAGCCAGTTTTTTATTGTATTTCTCAACACAAAAAATCTGGTGTGACTGGCGCACAGCACACAACTTTCTCTTACCTTCGGTAATTGAAAGTTGTGTACTGTGCTTGTCACACCAGATTTTTTGTGTCGACATGTATTTAGTTTCCGACAGTAGGGTACATTCGATTTTCAAGATGTAAAATTTATAAGTATGGCAAAATATTTATATTTTGATACCATGGCAACCATTTCTCCTATCTTTTCTATGGAGTACAAGAGTAAAGTGGTCTTCAGAAGATTTCAATCACAAAATGAGAATATACATTTTAAAGAGCAACTAAAAAATAGTTGATATATGAATTTTAAAAAAAATGGAGCAAATTTTGAGAAAATCGAAAAAAACTGAAAAAGTGCATCAGTAAAGTATTAGTACTCTTTGGTCGATTTTGTTCAAAAGCTTCGTGTCACGTCCCATGGGGGTGCCTAACTTAAATATAAAATTTCAACCTCCTAGCTCGTTTCGTTCTTGAGATATTTTGTTCACAGACAGACACACAGACACACAGACAGACAGACCATGTCGCGAAAACCACTTTTTTGGATTCAGGGGACCTCAAAACGTGTATATCCATCAAAATCTCGACATCGAATTTTTGACATGAATCCAATACTTTCTCTCTATATATATATTACATATATACATAGGTAAGAGAAAGTAAAAATCGCCCTCGAGGTTTGGTGTAGGGATTAGCGTGCTAATCTCGTATACCAAAAGTTGCGGGTTCGGACCCCAGGCAGTCGGATTATTTTGTTTAAGCCATTTGGATACCAGATGGCTTAAATAAGAATGCCTGGGCCCCAAATATGTATATTAATCAAATAACGGATATCGTAAAAGTTATATGGCCTAAATTGCCGAAAAGACTGTGTGAATGTGTGTGTGAGCGCGAGTATGAATGAAAAAAAAGTGCGTGGGTTAAAAAAAAAAAAAACACACAAAAAATCTGGTGTGAGAAGCACAGTACACAACTTTCTCTTGCCAAAGGGTAAGAGAAAATTGTGTGCTGTGCGATATAGTCTAAAAGCAGTGGCGAAATCAGAATAACCTCCTGTAGGGGTTCTAATTTTTTTTATAAAAAGGATTCTTCTTGTACACATTAATCAAGATCCTTTATATATTTGATGATTAATAATATTTTTTAAAAATGTAAATTTTTTTTAATGAAAAGACCATACCTTTTGAGACTATTTTTGTCTCTTGGAGGGAGGGGGGAAGATTAACTCTCAAATTCCATCCCCCTGGTTGCGCCACTGCTAAAAGTTGCAATAAACAGTTCTTAAATTTCTGAAAATCAGGTGATTAGCACTAAATAACCTTTCTTAATAATCTAATCTGATCCCGGGGTGGGAGAGAACATTACTAGATAAGCGAGAGAACAACTGTAGTATATGTGTACGAGGAAAGTTACTATTTATAAATATACCAAAGGGTACCCTCTAAGGGCCGATTGCATCAGTTAGGGGGAGTTTGTTAGCTCTGGGCTAAATAGCTTTTTTGTAGTGCAGAAACCCTCTTCAGGGGGAACAAATCCTGTTCTGTTTGTGAAGGTAGCAACTTCATAGAGACATCTTATATACACCCCCGCACCAGGAACACAGGGATATACACACCGGGACACACATAGTAGATCGAAAGTGACCAGAAGAAAAATTCATGTCCCTGGTGCGGGCGTGTGTATCCCTGTGGGACTCTAAAGGTTCACTACGCAGACTTGCTGCGGGCGTGTGGATCTCTCGTTCATTTTTAATAATTTTAGCTCTCACTGTACTTAGTACTAAGGAAGAGAGCTTATGCAGAGATCCCGGTGTCCGTCCGTCTGTCCGTAAGCATAAAAATTACGGCCTGAACTCAGAGGCGTACCGAGGCAGTTGGAGGCCTGGGGCGGCACTAGAAGAGGGTGCCCTATATTGAATTTTTTTTTTTTTTGGGGGGGGGTAAAATTTTTTCCTGATCTCAAAAATTTTTCGAAAAATATTTTACCTTTTTTTTAAGAGACGCCAAATTTTTGCCGCCCGCGTAACCTAAGTTTGCCGCCGCGGAACCAAAATTTGCCGCCGCGGAACATTTTTTTTTCGGAACCGAAATTTTTTCCCGGGGCCTTTCAAAGGGGTTATATGGGGCCTATGTCGGATCGGGGCCTGGGGCGGGCCGCCCCCCCTCGGTACGCCACTGCCTGAACTAAAGGTCGTAGAAAAATAATAATTAAATATACGTATTCAGCATAAAAAACTGGTTCATGAAAAAAACGTTTTGTTGTCTAGCACTTCTGATTTTTCAAATATTTAAAACTTTTTAATTTTTCCATTTGTTTAAATTTTATTTCCATTTGTTTACATTTTAATTTTTTGTTTATATCCATCAGAATGTAAACAAAAATGGGCATTTTTTAATTAAAAATGGAGAAATAACCTCTATTATCCTCTCATTTTTTTGAGACTTGTATATTTTGTCGTGCCACGAGTTACGTCATCATCGTAAATCAAGGGCGGATCCAGAGGTGTTTCTCTGGGGGGGGGGTAATCTGGTGTGAATGGTCGCACAGCACACAATTTTTTCTTAATTTCGGTAATTTAAAGGCGCATTCTGTACTTGTTTGCCAGAATATAAATACAAATAGAATTTTTAAGTATTAATTTTTAAAATTTTACATTAAAAATACATATTTTTTTCGAAAAAAATATTTTTTCAAATCTCAGGGGAGGAGGTAATTACTCCCTTTACCCCCCCCCCCTGTATCCGCCCTTGTCATAAACATCTATCATGTTATTTATTTGAACAGCTGAGAAATAGAAGAGATCTGATTTGTGCTGCACTCTTCTGGAAACTTTTAAAATTAAAGGTTGTTTTTAAAAGCCTCCGCCAGGTGGCAGCAGAAATCAGCACCCAAGCTATTCCTTAACATTCTATCAAAAACTTTAGGTCCTAATTAGTGTTCAGGTTAATTACCAATAACTCAAAGTGCCAGATCCAAAATACAAATCTCAAAGAATTTCGCAATATTTCTCGTAATTAAATAATTTATTCATTTTAGATATATATCATTTTTGAAAACTCGCAGACATCTTTGATTGAAATGCCCTCTCGAGTCAATTATGAACAACTTTGGATAAAATTAAAAAAAAATCGCCTGATGTCATTTTATTGGTTACCGAATTGTTTTTGCTTTTCAGTTTTTTCATTATATTAATATATTTCTAAAAGTAAGTAAATTTTCAACTCTTTATCATAATGAAAGAGATAATAAATAATGATGATACTAAAAATATGATACTAGAAATAACCTTAATAAAATCCCCGCCAACTGGCTGGCCTAGCCACAATAAAAAATATTTTATATTTCCTTAGAGTCCTTCATAATTAATTGAACCAAAATTCTTGTTAAAAATGCTGGTTTTATCTCCTTCATTTTCCTACTTATGATGCCCACAGGCAACTCTACGAGGAGAGGAAGTTGCTGTTACATCCCGCCCTGTGGAAGGGACGTAAAGAAGCTTCCCTCTCAGTGATGCATTCTTCGAAGAGGTTGGATAAAAGGAGCCGGGTGGAACCAGAAATAAGGATTAGTTAACTAGCTAAGAAACTAAGTCCTCATTAGAAATGGGAAATAAATTAACTTGTCGGGATGCGAGGAGGGGGGCCGGTAGATGGCTAAGTCCAAAGGCCGGTTGGGTTTGAGGTGTATGTCTTCGAGCAAGTAATCACCTCTGGCAAATAAACGGTGATTCCGTAGGAATTTCAAATAATAATAATAATAATTTCCGGCTTAATTAGAAGCTGAGTTGTAAAGCTCTAGTGGTGGTCTTTTCGTCCCTTTTATTCTTATCTTCAATCTAATCCAAAGTAATGATTTTATAATTTTCTTCTTTTATAGATTTGTGTCTTGGAACAATTTCCCCCAGGCATCTCTACGAGGAGAGGAATTTGCTGTAACATCTCGTTCTGTGGAACGGACCTAAAGATGATTCCCTATCAGTGATGCATTCTTCGAAAGGAGTAGGCTGCACGCTGGTCCTGAGCTAGTTCCTCTTCAAACTAGGACAACTGAGACTGGCCGGGGACGGAACAGAATGGAGACGTGACGTGACGGATGTGACTTCACATCTACCCATCAGGTTATATTCAGTCATTTTAAATACAATAGTATTGGATTCATGCCAAAATTTCGATGCCGAGATTTTGATGGATATACACGTTTTGAGGATCCCTGAGTCCAAAAACCATATATGGGGGTTTTACTACTAATTGGAAAATCGCTGTCCCAGGCAAATTTTATATAATTCATCTTGTTATTACTGAATAATAAGTATTAGTAAAGACAATATATTAGTTATACTTGGCACGCCATCGCTTATATTGTAATATAAATTTGTAAAATTCAATTAAATGTACTTCAAACACCTCAATCCGCACTCCCCTGTCGTGTCCCATTTCTAAAATTATGAGTCTTAATGACAAATATTTTATTTTAGTATTATTATTTTCTGAGGAATATAATCATTAATTATACTTGAATACAGTTGGCATCTAAAATAAAATCTTATGTTTAAAATAGCAATTTAATTTAATAAACATTAGTCATTTGTTTACATTAAATAAATATTTTTATTGAGTTACATTTCACGATCTAACGACCGCGCAGGTGCATAGTGATGTCAGTGCAATTTTCAATTTGTAACAGGGGACTGTTCAAAAAAAGTGAGGACGACATTTCGTTATTTTTGCATATATCTCGATCAAATTGGCTTACCGCCACCTCTTTTAGGCTAATAAAGGGAAAGGAGAGAGTATTTTCCCTGAAAAAGTTGCCAAAAGTACTGAGCTCGCTGACGCAGAAAGACGACATGGAATCGTTGTTTTGGAGGCTAAAAGGCGATCATTCCCTAACCACGTTTTTTCATCAGCCAGTCCCGAGCGAAACATCATCTACACGCTTATGTTCGGATTTTATAAGCATTATTTTTATTATCTATTTATATTCAATAAGCTAGTCTGGAACCATTTAAAAAAGATATTTTTGTCCATATAATAAGTAACAAGGGATGGATGATGTGTCATTCTTTATTTTATGGTTCTTATAAGTGGATAGTGGCAATGAGATATTTTGTTTTCACATTTTATTTGAATATTTATACTGAAATTTTATTTATTTGACATATTTGATGTTCTATGTTGCATTTAATCTTTATAATAATTAATTTTCCTAGGTCTTAGAGATTCAAATAAATTCTAATTCTAAAATGAATTTCATTTATAGTTTGTCTTAAAAGACGAAGACGAATTTGAATATTTTCAAAGAATGCACATCAACCCAGCCCAACCTTTATATCGGAATAACATTTGGAAGATGTCTTATCTCGGCTGCATCCAGGTTTAATTCTTTTCATCCGTCTTCATATCAACACGAGCATCCGCAGAATAATTTTTAGAAGAACAACAACCAATCCTGGTCTCGTTTTCAAAGGGAGCATTCCTGCAACGTTTTATAAAGTTCATGAAAATGGAATAAAGACCTCAATTCAAGATAGAAAACCGATTTTTATTATTCCTATTAAATAATAGGCGAAACTTAGAAATATACAAGTAGTATCGCAAAATCCAAACAATAAACAAAGGTAATTAAAATTTAATTCAATAATAAATTAATTTTTTATTTATTTCGGTTCTTTTTCTGAGGACATTTTAGACTTCCATTGCATTTTTTCTAAATTAAATTTTACTTAAATTGCTCTGTCTCTTTATAATTTTTGACTGAATTTTGTGAGACTGTTCTTAAATAGCGTAAATATTTGTAAAATAGAGCTCTTTTAAATATATAGAGCATGTCTTAATAGCCTTTGGAAAATAATGAGGGTGCAAGTTATATTTTACTTCAGTTGTATCTGTTTATAACTTTTAAATGAATTGTAAGACTCTTCTAATGTTCCGTAAATATTTGAATAATAGAGCCCTTTTAAATATATAAAGTATGCCTTAATAGCCAAGGCCCTTTGGAAAATAAAGGGGTGCAACGACTTGTTAGATTTTACCTCAGTTACTCTATCTGTTTATAACTTTTAAAAGAATTATATAAGACTATTACTAATCTAGCCCTTTTAAATAGATAAATTATGCCTTGCTAAAACCCTTTGGGTGTTGGATTAAAACATATCATAAATAACAGAGAATATTGATTTTGACTTTGGGCCCCCGAAATTCATGAAATTGGGTAGAAAACCTTTTTTCATTTCCGTCTTAGGGGGCCCGCTGGTGTAGCGGGGTAGGGTGTCGGCTTTCTACAAAGAAGATCCCTGTTCAAATCCTGGGCGTGAGGGTACGAGGATAGCGAGTTGCTGTAACATCCCGTCCCCTAGCATAGAAGAGGTTAAATAAAAGGAGCCGGGTCGAACCAGAAATAAGGATTAGTTCACTAGCTAGAGACGAAAGCAAGAGGAGGAGTTAGAGAAAAATAATGTAACTTCACGGAGACCGGTAGATGGCTACGGCCAGAGGCCGGTTGGGTTTGAGGTGTGTGTCTTAGAGCACATAATCACCTCGGACAAATAAACGGGGATCGAGATAGGAATTACAAAAAATATAATAATTCCCGGCTTAATTAGAAGCCCAGTTGTAAAGCTCCTTTGGCGGTCTTTTCGTCCCTTTTATTCTTATTTTGTGTTTCAATCTAATCCAAAGTTATGATTTTATAATTTTCTTCTTTTATAGCTTTGTATCTTGGAACAATTTCGCTTGACTTGCTCCCATTCTGACAAATATACAGAAAAGATTTACATAACTCCATCGAATTTGATGTCATTTTGGAGTTTTTTTTGCAGTATAATGCCATTTGGTAATTTGAATTTCACTTTATAAAGAATTAGCGATTGAAAAACTTTTACCTCTTCGTCCATTTATTTATTATTTGTTAGGGCTAAAAGATCAACCACAACACGTCTCTTAACAATTTTAATAGGCTTTCTGTTTTCGGCGCCTTAGGCTTCATTTCCCTCTGACAATGTTTGTGAGACTGACCACTGATCTTCAGGCCAAAGCTTCTTTATCATTACTTTCACAAAATATAACTATTTAATATCGCTAACTATTCGATTGAATATTAAATAATATTTCTTCAATAAAAGAGAATCTATGAATAATATTTAAGAAAAATCCATCTCATGCAAATAAAATGATTGATGGTTACATCGAACCTCATTAATGAAGCTTGACAAAAGCGAGTGGCCCCTTCACTTTTGGTCCTCAGAGCCGCATCCCGCCGCCTGGACCATCCGGCTCAGCAGTCAAGGTTGCCGCTGCACCGGAGGTCTCCAAAGGTCGCAGGTCGACCTCCGCCCGTTTGTTCAGTTGTTCAACAACCAAAGTTGTTTATTTTTTTATCAGCCTGAAAATCTTTCGATGAACTTTGTAGATATACTTTCTTTCTTTATTATTATTTATTATGTTAATAAATTTAAAATTTATTAAGTAAAAAGGGGGAGAAACTGAAATTTTAGAGAAAAAATTGACTTTATAACTTTGGTTGTACTAAATCTAAGTTTTTTACTAAATCTAAGTTTTTCAATTAAAACAATTATTTCTTCAATAACCAGTAGCGAAGCGAGGGGGGAGCAAGAGGGGTCATCATGCCCCGGGCGCTACTCACCAAGGGGCGCCAAATGGTCCGCAAAATAAAAAATTGTTGGATAAATTTTATTTTTATTATAATTGATTTCTGGATGATCATATACATTTGAAAATCTAGTCTTGTTTTCTCAACTTTTGTCTCAAATTTAAAGCCTATCTTGAGCCTATGACTTTATTAATTTATTAATTTGCGAGTATATTTTACATTTAATATTATATGGTTTTCGAATGGGGGGGGGGGGCGATAAAAAGGTATTGTGGCCCGGGGGCGAGTTAAGCTCACTACGCCACTGTCAATAACAATTATTAATTCACAATTTATAATCAAGTTGCAATTATATATATACAGGGCCGGAAAGGAGGTTTTTTAGGGGGGGGGGGGGGGGGGCAAAATTTAATTTGCCGCCTCCTCCTTAAAATTTTCTATACAAAATTTAAGCAATCGTGTTCACACACAGACATAATGCCAAAAATGTTTTTTTTTGGACTCAGGGAGGTCTAAAACGTGGAGAAACATCAAAATCTCGAAGTCGAATTTTTTTTACGATTACAATACTTTCTCTATACGAGAAAGTAAAAATTGATCTTTATGCACAAAGTTGTTAGGGCACTTTTTGGCCGGGCATTATGAAGTATTCTCCCTCAATAAACAAATAATAAATTAGATTCTAACCAAAAACTAATCTTTCTGATAACTTTTTGGATAGGAAGACAATAAAAGTATTAGTCTTTATATGGGCTTCATTGAAATGAAATCCTACCTACACGTTTAATCTGAGGATTTCTTCACATTTTATCAAACTTATTTAATTAAAAGTTCCGGGTTGACCAAGCTGGAGCTCGGTTTTTTTTTTTTTTTTTTTGAGATTAGAAAAAACTAAAAAAGTAAAGTACTAGTACTCAAAGTTGCCCAAAGACGAAAATTAGCGAAATTTGTTTTGTATAGTGCAAATAGGAAATATTTAAAATTTGAGAGAAATCGTTAAAGGGAATTTCGAGAAAAGTGGAAAAAACTAATAAAAAAATGCATCAGTAAAGTATTAGTACCAGAATTTTCTTAAATGCGAGACCTAGCGCAATTTCATATTGGTACCGGGAATAGTATATATTTAAAATTTGAAAAAAATCGTTAGAGCCGTTTTTGAGAACTAATTTGCTTACAAACAAACGTACAGAAGGCCTACCTGGTACATTGCTCGTTTAATACTGAAGTATAAGCATGGGCGTAACTAGAGAATTTGGCTGGGGGGGGGCATGGGACCAGCCATCCTCCTGGGGGCCTGGAAGGCCCCATATTGTCTTTTTCTTGGGGTGGGATGCCTTCTGGGGGGGGGGGCCTCTAGTTACGCCCATGAGTATAAGATATGAATGTGCTCGATGATAAGTGATATTTTCACTTTACCAAGTTTCACAATCCTTCTCTTTCAAATCCTATTTTGTTTAATATTTTCAATTATGCCTAGCATATGTTAGTAATACATTATGTCACGTTTTAACGAATTTAAAGAATTCTATCCTCTTTTTGTTCTGAATTCTTTACTAAACCATCTTCTTGAGAGGTCTTAACAGTATTATTTAGATTTTCAATCCATCATTAAATTGCTTCTTTATTGGAAAAATATTTTTTTCTCTATAATTATCTTATCATAAAAACACGTGAATAAATCAAGTCGAAGCTTCTATCTAATAATATATTGTAGATGGATTGAATTCATTTTGCACCAACAACAATAAATCAAATATTGAGAAAAGTGAAAATTATTCCTTCTTATTAAAATCATGTTAACTATTAATAAAAAGAGGACAAAAATTTTCGGCCATGGCCAAATTCCAAAAAGGATTTCATCAATAAAATGATAATCAAATTTGCAGAGTCATTAATATTTCTTTAAAATTTTCATAGACTATTAGAAATAGAGTTAAAAGTTTTTCTTGAGTTGAGGCATTCCTATCTCGTTTCTTCTACATTAAAGATAAGACTTGTTTTATATTCTATTGGGTTACTTTCTTGACATTATTTAAAATAACTTGCGTATATAGGCTATTGACCACAAAATAACAATTTATTCAGGGGTGCAAACTGGATTTGCTCCTGGGAGGGAGTAGATCTCTGAAAAAAAGCAAATTATTATTTAATTTGATATTTAAAATATATATATACACATTTAGTAATATGAATTATTCTTTTTTTTTTTCTAGCTGAAAAGGCTAAGACCTCATGACATGCTTAGAGATGAATTGCATCCTCCGATGGACCCGATCTCCTTTCCAGCGCGATTGAGATTTTATTTCGCAAGATAAAAAGAGAGGGAGAGAGAAAATGAAAGAGGCTTTTGTCATTTTCTTAAAGCTTAAATGTGTCTTCGTCTGCTATAATGAACAATCGAAGGTGTTGACAGCGAGAAAGTCAGCCATTAAGAAGAATTAGAATTGGAAAAGAGACTTTGAAGGTGCGCTAAAATAATAATAATAACAAAGGTTGAAAATTCAAATTAAAAAAGTTATCGATAAGAATGAATGCATGGATTAGCCCAAATGAGGAAAATAAATAAATAAATAAAATCTTTGACTCTGCTGAGCTAGTATAATATTTTTTTATCTAATGAACCGATTATCAAACTTTATCAAATGTATATGGCCCGCCTCGAGGGTCTTGGCGCTTAGAAGTTGTTTGAAATATAGTGCAAAAATATTAGGGGAAATAAAACAGCAAAGTGTTATATATTGTTCAAATATTTCGGCCTGCCTAACTTGGCATCTTGAGTCTAGATTTCTCAAAGACTCAGTCAAATAGTATATAGTTCATTAGCAGCACTTTGCCTGGTATTACGGTATAAGTAAATAGTTGCATGAAGACACTTGCGGACGAACAGTTGAATGCTCATCTTCATCTCGTGTCCTTCTGCAAATATACATAACCAGTACGAGACTAAAGGCCAATCAACTATTTCCTGCACTGAAGATTTTGCTGTTTTCTCACTCCCGATTCATCTCATTGTTCTGCAACCAACAAGTTACTATATTCTCAAATAATACAGAATTAAATGGATAAAAAAATGAACTACCAAGATTGGTTTTCCCCAAAACTAAGAAAAACACGTTTATCTATAACTTATTTTAATCAGACAAAACGCATTTTTAAATAATTTAGGGTTTTTACTCTTAATATACTGTATATATATATGAGTGCGGTCCTTATTTTGGACTTTTTCGAATTTTTTTCGGTTAGTCCTAAATAGGTTTCAAATATATATAAAAAAAAAATTCCTGCCAAATTTCTGCTCTTAATATTAATATTAGCCCTTCCCCCACGGTAGGCAAAGTTTTAAATGGAAATAACATGGGAAAAGTTCTTTTGTGTCTTTAAAATTTTTTAACTCTTCAAATGAACAACTTCTTGGTAAGACCATAACATATTTTTATAGGAAATTTAACGCTCTACAAAAAAGGTCTCTTATGATTGTGGGTTAATCTACTGAATCAAAAGTTATTCGAGGTCAAAGTTGAAGTTATAGTCAATTTGAAGGATTTTACTTTCTCTTATATATATGTTAATATATATATATAGTGAGAAAGTGGATTCATTTTTGATGTCGAGATTTTGATGGATATAGACTTTTTGAGGTCCCCTGAATCTAAAAAAGTGGTTTTCGCGACATAATCTGTCTGTAACAAAATATCTCAAGAACGAAAAGTGTTAGGTGTTAGTTAGTGATGGTCTTACCAAGAAGTTGTTCCGTTGATGAGAATTTTTTTTAAAATATTTGGAACCGATTTAGGACTAGCGTTGAAAAAGTCCAAAATAAGGACCACCCTAGTATATTTAAGCATATATAATATATACAGTATATATTTGGCTTCTTGAGGGTCATTAGAACTCTAGCACAATCGATAAATAAAGATCTCTCTATCTAAGTTTATCTATGTACAGCAGAGTCTGACGCTTGGTGAGAGGAGGAACTCGTGGTTGATCTAGCCATACTCAACCATTGTTGAATTGCACAAACATAGAGAGAGCTTTAGAATTACTTAGAAACTACTCTTAATTGACAATAAAATTTTTAAGACTTGAAGACTTGGTGGAATTTTTTATGGGGCCAGCAACAAACTCGTACCTTTCTAATATTTTTCTGGGAGCCGGTGGATGGCAACGGCCAGAGGCCGGTTGGGCTTGAGGTGTGTGTTCTTTCGGGCACGAAAGCACCTCGGGTAAATAAACGGGGATCCCGGTAGAAATTTCAAATAATAATATTTTTCTGTTTTTTTTTTCTAAAAATGGCTATTGTATATTTTTGAGTCTCTTATCTTTTAAACCATTTAGTCGATTGAAAAGGGAAAGAAAAGAGAGGCGACAATTGCACAAACATACATAAAATTATTTATTTATTGTATGTTGATGAGCTAAGCGTGAAATATTGGCAATGTGACGGCAGAGGGACCAGGATCTCTCAAGAGAGGGAGGTGCCCTTGGCTAGTCCATGGACAGGGGAGTTTATGATTCTCCGTACTGGACTCTCACTCTCAATAAATCCCATATCTATTGTATTTCAAATTACTACTTATCTGATTACGATATAAAAAATTAATTCATGACTTTTTATAATATTATATTTAAAGGTGTAGAAATCAACTTCAAATTGTAATGGAGACGCTATTTTTCTTTGAAAATAATAATTACTCTTTATATAATTAGTTAATATGTGTTGCTTATTTAATTTAATTTTATGATTATTAATTTTTTCTTATTTGGCAATGAAGACGTAGGCTATCACTATATTACTTTAATTTGTTGCAATTTGTCACCCATCTTTACAGTGGCGTAGTGAGCTTAACTCGCCCCCGGGCCACAATACCTTTTTATCGCCCCCCCCCCCCGTTCGAAAACCTTATAATATTATATGTAAAATATACAAAATTATTATATTACACTGGCACTAATTTTAAAATATATTTTCCAGAAATCAATTATAATAAAAATAAAATTTATCCAGCAATTTTTTGTTTTGCGGACCATTTGGCGCTCCTCTGTGAGTAGCACCCGGGGCATGATGACCCCCCCTTGCCCCCCCCCCCCTCCGCTAGGCCACTGCATCTTTATTTGAGTATTTTCTTAGAAACGGTTTCATCTTTGTAGCTATCTTCTAAAAGTCAAATTATTATTTGGAGCTCTAGCATGCAGGGAATTTAAAAAAATTAAGCCAAGTCCCTATAAATAATAATTTTCTCATTTTTTTCAACCCAAAGTAAATAAAATTTCAAGAAAGAAAATTTGGACAATAAGAGAAAATTATTTTGAGGGTACCGTCATTATTTTTTAAGGCCTAGAACAAAATAATCCACCGCAAGAAGTAATTTAGGTTGGTCTGTTGAAAGATTAAATATCTTTTTTCCAAATCGTTAAAATTTATTTGAGCCCCTCTTCCAAGGCCTTCTAATATTTTGGCTTAGCTTCGATAAAAAGAAAAAAAAAATTCGACACTCACAATGATGATGCTGATTCCATCATCCTTTATATATACAAAAATATGCAGGAATTCCCTAGGAAAGAACTAACTACCTTGAAAGATCATATTATTTACTAAATTATTATTAAATTTAAATTTTCTTTATGTTTATTCATGTGTGTTTGTGTAGGGATGTGTGAGTTTCATTAAGAAATGCCAATTAGCAACATAATATTAATGTAATTTTTTACTTTTTAAATTTATTGCCGATTTTTTATAAAATTTCATTATTTAATAAAAAGACTTTTTTATTAAAGATGTGCTGGGGTGATACAACCCTCCCCTTGCCAAGAATAGTTAGTGTAAATGTTTTTTAATTTCATTTTTTGCTTCGATTTTTTTTTACAGCTTAAAAGAATTCAAAATATGTTATATTAATTTTTTTTTTTTAATTAATTAATGCAATTTTTGTTTTTGTAGTTTTAATCAAATCGACTTAAAAATCTTGATTTATGAAGCTAGAAGGGGATTAGTGATTGATTCTTTCCGGAAAAGGAAATGACATAATCGAGCAGTGAAAAAGGGAAGGACAAATAGAGCACCATGGCCTAGGTCATTCATTCTCCAGGCTCTACTTCTCTCCTTCGAAAGGCATGAATGAAATGAATGAATCTAGATGAATGAATTCTTAAAATTACTCTTATATCGTACAAATCGGTGAGAGGAGCATGTTTTTTATTTTATTTTTTTTCATTTTCCATAAAAGTTCTTCAAATTTTTTTTAAAACAATGAAATAATCACGAATGTGCTAATTAAAGCTTTTGTGGTTTGTATTATTATCAAAGTTTTTAATTACAGACCACATTTTGTAATTATTTATTAAAAATATAAATACTGTACAACGTTTCGATTACTAATCCTGCAGTCGTTTTCAAGTTCACTTGCTCCGACTCAAGTGAACTAACCTCTAAGAGACCGCCACTTGCATTTTATATATGTCTGCGCTATCTACAATCATTCCCATGAAGCTAAACACAATCATCAAAGCAAGTGTTTACATAAAAAGCATGATGTTGCAATCAGCTTTTTGAATTTGATTTTTTTTTTTAACATAAATGGTAGAAAATATTATTATTAAATTATTTGAATATTTACAATACAGAATAAGCAGTCCAAACGATGTACAGTATTTATATTTTTTCTTTACCCTCACTTTCATTGGTTCTTTACACTCAATTTTTACTCGTTATATAGAGCATATTTTTAGTGTTACTAAACGTAGGCATGTTGCAAATAGTTATCTTATTTACTCATTTGTTCGGGAACTTTGTTAAAAAGATAGGTGGAAAACTTTAGATCTTTTAAATCCAAAGGCCTCAAATATACTATTCCTTTTCATTTTTTTTCATCTAAATAAATTTACAATTAAAAAAAACATGTTTCGAACAAAATAATCGTCTAACTCAAATTAAATAATTCCCCTCTCCATTACCGGAAGACAAAGAGATGGTAATAACAACCTTGAAGAAATTATTTAGTTAAAAAAAAACTTGACAATAATAAAATCGTTCATCGGATAATAATTATTATATTTAAACATCACTTTTCATATTTTTTTTATTTTGTATTTTGCAAATTTAATTTTTTTAAAAAGTTTTAATCATAATTGCTTGACATTTAAATTATCTATTTATTTTTTAATGGACGATTTATGACGAAATCAAATAATAATGAGTATATAATCAAAGATATTAAGTAAAGTAGTTAGTTTAAAAAAGAGATGTCTACAGTAGAGTAGGGGTAATTAATTTATAGGCTACTCTTTTATTTTTTTAAACTTGGTTTTTTAAATTCAATCTTGATTGGTGACCCCGAGCAATCAGCCTGTAGAACGTTCCCCGGTAGCCATCGATACTTTGTAATTTAAAAATATATATAATAAAGTCATACCCCTAAATGGCCTCAGTAGCCGAAAAAGGGTTTAAAAAATAAATACAAACTGATTATTTCTATATGGATTTCTTTATTTGAGTGAAAGATATAATTATATTAAAATGTCATTAAATAAATATTAAATTAATAAAATATATAATTATTCATTTAAGAATAGTAATTATTTATTTTTTTCTTTTAGAACGGACCTCCTCTCTTCTTATTGTCCAACGAATTTGGCCAAAGATGATTCTGCACTGCCAGAAAGACCATAGTAACTTCAGAATTTTAACACACTCAGGAAATGGTGTTTATGCAAACTTGAAACGAATGGGCCTTTATTATGGATTATGGTATGAACTAAAAAAAAAACTAGCTCAGGGACCCACATCTTGTGGGTAAGTGGATGGCGACCACGAGCTGCCCTAGCTGGGACTAGCATTACTTCTGTTCTTTGCATGTCAGTCTCTTCCCTTCTATATTTTCAACAGGCGTCAGACCGTACGACGGGCCGGCCTGTTTTCTTCCTTCCCGGTCGCAAAAACCCATGAAACCTAAATTCCAAATTCCGCCGACCCCGCACTGCGGGAATAATCAGGCAAAGGAAGAAGAAGAAGTATGAACTAAAAATACTAGGCAGGCGACCTAGCATAAAGGCTGTGGCTGGAGGATTCCCCAGGGGGGGGGGGGCGGGAGAGTGAGACTTGATGTATCGAGTGGGTGAAGGGGAGAGAGATGGTGAATTTGAGGAGACAAGGTTTATGATTTTTTTTTTAATTTGTTTGAGGTCTTTTTCGGCAATGGAAGCCATTTAGACACTATTTATTTCAATTCATTGGTATCCAATCTAATAGGCGAAGGAGGGCTTTACCACTTGTATTATTATAAACAGACGTCATATCGTTTTTACTTTATCTTACCTCTATATGTTAATATATCTGGAGAGAAAGTAATGATTTCAATGTCAAAAATTCGATTTTGAGATTTTGGTAGAAATACATGTTTTGAGGTTCCCCGAGTCCAAAAAAGTGGTTTTCGCAACATGTCTGTGAACAAAATATCTCAAAAACAAAAAAAGCTAAGAGGTTGACATTTTATATTTAAGAAAAGTACAAGTACTTTACTGATGTATTTTTTCAGTTTTTTTGGATTTTCTCAAAATTCGCTCTAACAATTTTGATTAAAATGCAAAAATCAATTATTTTTTAGATGCTCTTTAAAATGTATATTCTCATTTTGCCATTAAAATCTTTTGACGACCAATTTACTCTTGTACTTCATAGGAAAGATGGAGAAATGGTTGCCATGGTAACAAAATATAAATATTTTCCCATGTTTATAAATTTTACATCTTTATTTTATTTTTTTTTTATTTTGAAATTCCTATCGGGATCCCCGTTTATTTACCCGAGGTGCTTACGTGTACGGAGACACACACCTCAAACCCAACCGGCCTCTGGCCGTAGCCATCTACCGGCACCCCGTGAGGTTACATCATTTCCTATCTCTAGCTCCTCCTCCTGCTCTCGTCTCTAGCTAGTGAACTAATCCTTATTTCTGGTTCCAACCGGCTCCTTGTATCCAACCTCTTCTATACTATGGAGGATGTCCTAGTTTGAGGAGGGACTCCCTCAGCACCGGCGTGTAGCCTACTCCTTTCGAAGAATGCATCACTGAGAGGGAACCTTCTTTACGTCCCTTCCACAGGACGGGATGTCACAGCAACTCCCTCTCCTCGTAGAGTTGCCTGAGGGCTAATGTGGAAAGATCCTATATTCCAATCCAGGGCTTGCTTGAGGATTTGTTTACATTAAATAAATATTTTTATTTAATGAAAAATCCCGCAAGCCAAGGATTTGAACAGGGATCTTCTTTGCAGAAGCTGACACCCTAGCTCACTACACCAGCGAGCCCTCTTTACATCTTTAATTCTGTTGAATTCTATATATCGTCGGAAAATAAACATATGTCGATTCAAAAAATCTGGTGTGACATGGCATGAACACAACTTTCTCTTACCAAATGTAAATTGTGTGCTGTGCGACCAGTCACACCAGATTTTTAAGATTATATATTATCAAGAGTCGCGGGAGCGACTCGTCGCCGAGCATGTGAAAAGCAAAAGAAAGCAAAGAAACTCTTAATACTACCATTTAGTTGACATTCCAATAGATGTCAATGGCCCATTGCATTTAGATGGACGAGTCGTCCCTAGACTATATTATCTCAGCCAAAAACATCGGAGATGCAAAAAGGGGCGCCTCGCATTATTTTTGCCTAGCGTCGAGGTGAAATCAAAAAAATGCGCCTCGCTTTTCTGATTTATATAAAAGCGAGGAAATATTTTCACTTAAATAAAACCCCTACAGAATTTTATTTGTTTCATATATCCTCGCTTTTATATAAATCAGAAAAGCGAGGCGCATTTTTTTGATTTCACCTCGACGCTAGGCAAAAATAATGCGAGGCGCCCCTTTTTGCATCTCCGATGTTTTTGGCTGAGATTTCACTTCTTTTTGTGAAATATTACATGAAAATATTATTTATTAATTTTTGTTTATTAAATATTAAGTTATCCCATGAATAGATCTTTTAATATGCATTCCAAACAGTAAAAAATAAATACATCGTTTGGTATCCATTCGAAACGATAAACATAGGATTTCACCAAATTTTATAAAATTTAAGGTTTTTTATTTTTGTTATGTTGGTAGAATGTAAATACATCGTTTGGTATCCATTCGAAACGATAAACATAGGATTTTACCAAATTTTATAAAATTTTAGGTTTTTTATTTTTGTTATGTTGGTAGAATGTAAATACATCGTTTGGTATCCATTCGAAACGATAAACATAGGATTTTACCAAATTTTATAAAATTTTAGGTTTTTTATTTTTGTTATGTTGGTAGAATGTAAATACATCGTTTGGTATCCATTCGAAACGATAAACATAGGATTTTACCAAATTTTATAAAATTTTAGGTTTTTTATTTTTGTTATGTTGGTAGATTGTAAATACTTCGTTTGGTATTCATTCGAAACGATAAACATAGGAATTCCCCAAATTTTATAAAATTTTAGGTTTTTTATTTTTGTTATGTTGGTAGAATGTAAATACATCGTTTGGTATCCATTCGAAACGATAAACATAGGATTTTACCAAATTTTATAAAATTTTAGGTTTTTTATTTTTGTTATGTTGGTAGATTGTAAATACTTCGTTTGGTATTCATTCGAAACGATAAACATAGGAATTCCCCAAATTTTATAAAATTTTAGGTTTTTTATTTTTGTTATGTTGGTAGAATGTAAATACATCGTTTGGTATCCATTCGAAGCGATAAACATAGGATTTCACCAAATTTTATAAAATTTTAGGTTTTTTATTTTTGTTATGTTGGTAGATTGTAAATATTTCGTTTGGTATTCATTCGAAACGATAAACATAGGATTTCACCAAATTTTATAAAATTTTAGCTTTTTTATTTTTGTTATGTTGGTAGCACTCCCTCTTATCACGTTAATCTATTTCTATCTGAATGGATCTATCCTAAAAAATTTTTGTTCCATTAGGGATGAAAATTACTAATAATAATATATATGTTCCTAGATGACGTCATCAGGGAGCAAAATAGTTAGAATTGTCTTTTCGCCATGTTAAAGATAGGACAAATTTGAAATTTTGAATACCTCTCAAAAAGTCACTTTTGATCCAAAATGAAATTTTATATCAAAGGTATCGGGTTTTTGATAGTATCTATTTGTATTTTAAATTTCATCCAAATCGGTCCAGCAGGGAAACCTGTAGCTTTGTCTAAAAATTTGAAAATTGAAGAAAAGAATGAAAAAAAAGAAAAAGGAAAAATAAGAGACTAACTTTTGACCTTCCGAAATCGGCAAAATCTCAACTTTGAGCCTCTGCCATTCTGTTTGGCACTGGAATTTTTTTTGAATTCGTGCTCAAAATAATCCTTATTTATTCTAGTTTAATATAAAAAAAATTTGGGTCCGATATCTTAAAAACTTTTTGAGATATTCGCCCAGAAAAGAGAAAAGTTTCTCAAAAAAATTTTTTCACGTCCCTATCTTTTATTAAGGATTTAAAATCATTCTTGATAATATAGTCTAGGGACGACTCGTCCATCTAAATGCAATGGGCCATTGACATCTATTGCAATATCAACTAAATGGTAGTATTAAGAGTTTCTTTGCTTTCTTTTGCTTTTCACATGCTCGGCGACGAGTCGCTCCCGCGACTCTTGATCAAGAATGATTTTAAATCCTTAATAAAAGATAGGGACGTGAAAAAATTTTTTTGAGAAACTTTTCTCTTTCTGGGCGAATATCTCAAAAAGGTTTTAAGATATCGGAACCAAATTTTTTTTATATTAAACTAGAATAAATAAGGATTATTTTGAGCACGAATTCAAAAAAAAATTCCAGTGCCAAACAGAATGGCAGAGGCTCAAAGTTGAGATTTTGCCGATTTCGGAAGGTCAAAAGTTAGTCTCTTATTTTTCCTTTTTTTTTTTTTTTTTTTTTTTTTTTCATTCTTTTCTTCAATTTTCAAATTTTTAGACAAAGCTACAGGCTGGGCGTAGCCAGGGGAGGCGGGGGGCCGTTGCCCCCCCTGGCTGGTCCTAAAAATTAAAAAAAATATATATATATATATTTTTCCCATTGGAATTTTTTTTAACACCCCAATTCACTACATTAATTTAATTTTTTTTTTATTTAAATAAATAATTAATACTCTATGTAGATATTAATTGCAAACCCCCCTTCCTCTCGCCCTAACGAGGAGTTGGCCCCCCTAACAAGAAGTCTGGCTACGCCCATGGCTACAGGTTTCCCTGCTGGACCGATTTGGATGAAATTTAAAATACATATAGATACTATCAAAA
The DNA here is from genome assembly GCA_023213315.1 of Euborellia annulipes. Taxonomy (NCBI): domain Eukaryota; kingdom Metazoa; phylum Arthropoda; class Insecta; order Dermaptera; family Anisolabididae; genus Euborellia; species Euborellia annulipes. The sequence continues at coordinate 64,398 of JAKCPI010004934.1, read as the reverse complement.
ACCCGATAACTTTGATATAAAATTTTATTTTGGATCAAAAGTGACTTTTTGAGGGGTATTCAAAATTTCAAATTTGTCCTATCTTTAACGTGGCGAAAAGACAATTCTAACTATTTTGCTCCCTGATGACGTCATTTAGAAACATCTATTGATATTAGTAATTTTCATCCCTAATGGAATAAAAAATTTTAGGATGGATCCCTTGAGATAGAAATACAATAAATAGATTAACGTGATAAGAAGAAGTGCTACCAACATAACAAAAATAAAAAACCTAAAATTTTATAAAATTTAGAGAAATCCTATGTTTATCGTTTCGAATGGATACCAAATGATGTATTTACATTCTACCAACATAACAAAAATAAAAATCCTAAAATTTTATAAAATTTGGTGAAATCCTATGTTTATCGTTTTGAATGGATACCAAATGATGTATTTACATTCTACCAACATAACAAAAATAAAGAACCTAAAATTTTATAAAATTTGGTGAAATCCTATGTTTATCGTTTTGAATGAATACCAAACGATGTGTTTACATTCTACCAACATAATAAAAATAAAAAACCTAAAATTTTATAAAATTTAGGGAAATCCTATGTTTATCGTTTCGAATGGATACCAAACGATGTATTTACATTCTACCAACATAACAAAAATAAAAAACCTAAAGTTTTATAAAATTTGGTGAAATCCTATGTTTTTCGTTTTGAATGGATACCAAACGTTGTATTTACATTCTACCAACATAACAAAAATAAAAAACCTAAAATTTTATAAAATTTGGTGAAATCCTATGTTTATCGTTTTGAATGGATACCAAACGATGTATTTACATTCTACCAACATAACAAAAATAAAAAACCGAAAATTTTATAAAATTTAGGGAAATCCTATGTTTATCGTTTTGATTGGATACCAAACGATGTATTTACATTCTACCAACATAACAAAAATAAAAAAACTAAAATTTTATAAAATTTGGTGAAATCCTATGTTTTTCGTTTTGAATTAATACCAAACGATGTATTTATTTTTTACTGTTTGGAATGCATATTAAAATATCTATTCATGGGATAACTTAATATTTAATAATTATTAAATAATATTTAAATGCAATATTTCACAAAAAGAAGTGAAATCTCAGCCAAAAACATCGGAGATGCAAAAAGGGGCGCCTCGCATTATTTTTGCCCAGCGTCGAGGTGAAATCAAAAAAATGCGCCTCGCTTTTGTGATTTATATAAAAGCGAGGATATATGAAACAAATAAAATTCTGTAGGGGTTTTATTTAAGTGAAAATATTTCCTCGCTTTTATATAAATCACAAAAGCGAGGCGCATTTTTTTGATTTCACCTCGACGCTGGGCAAAAATAATGCGAGGCGCCCCCTTTTGCATCTCCGATGTTTTTGGCTGAGATATAGTTAGACGTAGAGAATCGGTAAAAAGAAAGATGAAAATTTATGATAACCACATATGACTTGATCATCGTACTTTCTTTCTCTTACATAACCATCCAGGTGTTTAAAAAAAATTAATAAAATTTGTAGTAAAAAAGAATAACTATTTCCATTAATAATTAAATATTTATAATTATGAATTAAAAATTAATTTATTTTAGAACAGATGAAATAAATAATATTGTTTCTCTGCTCAGTTGTCTAAATACCTGTTTTTCAAGTTAACTCCTCTCCTTATTTGTTCTCGCCCGATGACATTTGACTTTCGAATTATGACGGTCATCTTGTTCTTGTTGTTGTTGTTCAAGTGTGAGCAAATATAATTTTATTAAATCTCTGTCTGGATCGATTTTGAAATAACTCAAGATGATTTTGACATTTTAAAGATGAACGCTGCATTGAAATGCAATGCCACAATGATTAAATAGTTAGATGTTTAAATAAATAGGGAATTTAATTCTTAATGAGCAAAAGATAAATTTTTCAAATGTCAAAAATTAACCAAGAGAACTAACTAATTATTAAACAAAAAAAAATTTCTTCACATCAAATATTTAATTATCATTTAGTGGACTTAGCTTTTTATTATATAAAACGGTTTTTAATTTTACCCTTTCGGCTACTGAGGCTATTTAGTGGATTATATATATGCATATATTATATATTTAATTAGTAAAATAAACCTATGACTAATGGGGGACGTTCAACACTGATTTAGGGACCCTCAGGGTCACATATGTTTTTATATTTTCGTTTGAGAAAATGTTTTGCATAAACAAAAGTAACAAACGAAGTACTCTGGCAGAAGATAGATATCGGGCCCTTGTAATCCTAATATACGCTCTTTGATAAAGGAAATATATGCATTTAAAAAAATTTTAATAAAATTTTTGCCTTTGAGAGAAAGCTCATATGCAAAAATATATAAGGGCCGTAGAAAACGTACATTTTAGCCACAAGCGGCACATTAGCCGCTGTTGGTCATGTTGTACAAAAACTAAAAATTGTACTTTTTAAACTAAAAATATTTTTAAAAAATCTGGTGTGGCTGGTTGGACAGCACACAACTTTCTCTTACCTTCGGTAATCGAAAGTTGTGTTCTGTTGTTGTCACACCAGAATTTTAGTGTCGACATATATTTACTTTCCGACAGTACTGAACATTCGATTTTCAAGATATTAAATATATAAACATGGGAAAATATTTATATTCTGTTACCATGGCAACCATTTCTCCTATCTACCCTATAAAGAACAAGAGTAAAGTGGTCTTCAAAAGATTTCAACGGGAAAATGAGAATATACATTTTAAAGAGCAACTATAAAATAATTGATTTTTGAATTTTAATCAAAATTGTTGGAGCGAATGATGAGAAAATCGATAAAAAACTGAAAAAGTGTATCAGTAAAGTACTAGTACTTTTTGGCTGATTTCGTTCAAAAGCTTCGTGACACGTGCCAGGAGGGTGCCTAACTTAAATATAAAATTTCAATCTCCTAGCTCTTTTCGTTCTTGAGATATTTTGTTCACAGGCAGACTATGTCGTGAAAACACCTTTTTTGAATTCAGGAAACCTTAAACGTGTATATCCATCAAAATCTCGACATCGAATTTAATACTTTGTCTCTATATATTTACATATATATATAGGTAAAGAGAACAAACAAAATAGCTCCCCAGGCCAATTGCTTTGAAATGATTTGTGTTTCTTATGGGCAGCCAGTTACTCCTAAGGGGCAACTATAATAAAATCTTTTTTCACTATTTCGGAAAATGCCCTTTAAAAATGTTCTTGAATTTCAAAGGTCATTCTTATTTTATTATCATTCAATAAACAAGTGATATTTAATGATTTTTAGGATCGACAAGATTCTGATGATGATGATCTTGGATATGAGTGATTGTCAGAATTCGGGGGTCAGGGACAGTTGTTATTACGTCATCACGTGACCGATCCAACCCAATACAATCATTTTCAATATCTAGGACCTAAAATAATAGGTGAAATATTCGCCGACCGAAAGCTGAAAGTCGTGTCTAAGCAAAATGTCATTTGTAAACAAAACCTATTAATGGAAATCTTAAAAGAACTTTCACTTAAGACTGAAATGTATGCAGCCGCAGCATTGAAAATGCATTTTATTTCTAATATTCTTTTGTTGCAATTTTTTTTTTTAGTGAATGTGAATTGTATTTATGCAATATAAATACGCTCGAGAAAAATATGAGAAAAATGTAATATTAGAATCTCATAAGAACAAAATTTATCTTTCTATTTTAATTTTTTTTTACGAAATTTATATACAATATATTATTTTTTTTATATACGAATAAACTGATAGGTGATATATATATACCGGTATATATATATATATAATTAATTTATTATTAAATTAATCTTCTTCTTCTTCTGTCTTCACCATTATTAATCCCGCGGTGCGGGGTCTGCGGAATTTATTATTAAATTAATAATGTCAGCTAAAATCCTTTTGGAAAAGCCTAAAAGATTTTAACTCGAGTTTTTTTCTCATCTTTTTTTAGAACCTAATCCGTACTCCTTCAAATGCGTTTGAAAGCCTCGCCGAACTCGCAAAGCGGAGTGAATCATCCAGATCAAAATTTCTGTTTTTAAAGCAAACCAAATTCGTACCATCCACTCTTTCTGCAAACTTTACGAGCTGCTTCAGCCACTTTTTGACCAGAAGTAATGCAAGTGTCGAAAATTTGCCTGCATTTAGTCACCGGAGCATAGGTAAAATTAATTTGATCAAAAAAATTTTTGTTTAAAGACTTTTATGGAATCTCATGTCAAAATTCGAACTAGGTAGAGCCTTGTTTGAAAAGGATGGAATTTTTTCAATCATTGCTCAAATAGACTGTTCATTAGCTGGCTAGTCAATATATCGTTTAAGATAGCAAATTTGCGAGATGTGTTTGTGTTAATAATTAGGCAAAATTGCGCCTCCAACGGGTGTACTACCTTTATCTTAAGTCGCCGGCCCAAAGGCTACCGAGGATAAAGGTAGTCCATCCGCAGCGAAAACGTGGAGGTCCTGGTTCGACTCCAGGGGCGCTATTTTGCCCAATCATAAGCACAAACATATCTCCCAAAAAAATTATCAAAACCCAATATATTATTTATTTAACTAAAATATTTTAAAATTATTCAAGGATTAAAATAATGAATGATAATTCAAAAATATTAACATATTAATAATTAACATCATTCATTTTAATTTCTAAAAATATAGACATAATAATAAAAATAAAGTCTTAACAAGATAATGAAGTAATCAGACTTTCATTCTTAATTCTAAACAATATTCCAAGCCTTGTTTGTTAATAGCGCATACTCTTAAAGCAATAATATATTAATATCAAGAAAATTTTTATCCTCAACTACGTATTTTATATTCTTAAAAAAAATTATGTCCTATTTATTCCTCTATATATGTATGTCTATATGTTTATGACTTAATCAAAGAAAAGCCATATTTAATATTTAAACATTACAAAATTTTATTTAAATAGTTTTCTTTCTTGATATCCCGCTAATTAAATAACATTACAGCCACCGATGAGAGGGAGAGTCTATTTGTTTAGCAGATGCTCTTTCTTTCACCCAGAGCTACACATTTTGTCCAATTAAATGTTAATTTCAATTTCTCACGACCTTAACTAACCAATGATGGAAAGAGGAGGATCCCTTCAATCAAGATATATCATCAGAGCTATAACAATTGCTTAATCTATAGGTAAACAGTGGGGTAGATCTTCAACAAGGGAACTCCTTTTTTGATAATTTTCTAGTCACAGTTAGTCACAAACAAACCCCCCTACAAATATGTCACAACAAAAAACTACCCCCCTGAATAAAATTTCTTATACAAAATTCATACGTAACATTTTACCCTTTTTTTTTTTAGTAAATTTTCCCTCGTGACTCAAATAATCACTCCATTTTTCCCTGTTGTGAAAATCTTTTGACTTTTTTTTCAAAAGATTTTATAAATACAACTTTGAATTGTTATGTCACACTTAGAGAATCCCCGGGTCCCCCATGTCATAATTTTGTCCAGACCCCTGAAAATCTCCCCCCCCCAACGCGTTACGTAATATGTGGACGGCCCCTACGGTTGATTAGTGTAGACAAAATTTCAAACTTCAAATTTCAAACTATTTAACAGAATAAGATCTATTACAATATTTACCTAACAAAAAGTCTAAAAAGTAAAAAACTTTTTATTTATTTAAGGGCCTATATATATACATGTATATATACATAATGAATGAATAATCATTCATTTAAATAGCACTAGTCGACAGGGTTATCCTCACAAGAAATCCGATTAGCCAATCTCGGACATTTTTAAGGAGTCAAAAAAAATTCAAAACATATACAGCCAAAATTATTTCTTTTATTGTTGCCGTCCCAGGCTGACGTTTCGGCTACTGGTCTAGGCCATCTTCAGAGCCGGAGGCGAGAATAAATGAAAATTACAATTTCAGCGACACTCATTCGCATGAACGGAGTGGAGCGTTCATAGGACAACGAAACTAACTAATTTTTCTATTAGGCACAGTTTTAGAGATTTAGAGAAAAATGTGTGGTCTTAAATAAGAATGCCTGGACCCCAAATACAAATATATATTCAAATAACGTTATCGTTAAAAGTCTTATATGGCCTGAGTTGCCGAAAAGACTGTGTGAATGTGTGTGTTCAATTTTAGGTATCCCTGAATGAAAGAAACATGTATTTACGATATTCTATAGTTCTTTATCTTTTAAAAAATCTTTCATTCGTAAAAATCTGTTAAGTTTTAATAAAATTATGAACAAAATAGTTAAATATATATAAATAAAAGATATGAGTAGGATGGCAGCCAGGAAAGAAATCAGACAAAAATTCAATCAATTTTTATCTAATTTTATTACGATTGCCGACGTTTCCTACGCAAATCGCGCCCTTCCTCAGGACGATCGATAGTTAATGAAATACAGATGGACGTATTTTTTTAATTAACAATATAAAAACACAATCCACAGGTGTGAGATGCATTGTTTTTTACTGTATATCATTTAATGCGAAAGGCGTCAATGAATAACAGCAAATATATACAATACAAAACAATGCATCTCACACCCGTGGATTGTGTTTTTATATTGTTAATTAAAAAAATGCGTCCATCTGTATTTCATTAACTATCGATTGTCCTGAGGAAGGGCGCGAATTGCGTCCAAAACGTCGGCAATCGTAATAAAATTAGATAAAAATTGATTGAATTTTTGTCTGATTTCTTTCCTGGCTGCCATCCTACTCATATCTTCTAATAGTTCAGCCATCATCTCAATATATAAATAAATTTAGTTGGTACTGTCGGAGAGAGAGCAAAGCGCCTAAAAGATAGGCAGCCAAAGTGTTTTTTTCCAGCCGTTGATAACTATTTGTTTATATTTTCATTAATTATTAACAGATTTTTACGAATGAATGATTTTTATAAACTAAAAATGACTATAGAATATCGTAAATATGTTTTTTTTTTCATCCAGGGATACCTAAAATTGTATAGGTGTGACCAAAGCAAATAAAACCTGAAAAATTTTTATTTTTCTAAACTTTTAGCCCTTTGCGACACGACTAAATGATCTCCAATTGGGCTAAAACTTAAAATTTATATGCATTATAAATATCTGCAAATTTTTATGGGGTCGCCTTAAAAAAATCTTGAAAATTCAAAAGAAGAGCCGTTTTAGAGCACATTTTCTGTTAAAATTTATTTTTCTCTATATCTCTAAAACTGTGCCTGATGGGACAAAACTGAAATCTTATTTGAATTCAGCATGAAAAATACTTCTAGAATTTATTCTTGTGGAAGAAAAAAAGTTCATTTTTGTCGACCAGTGGCAAAATAAAATAATTTATAATATTATATTCAGTACTATCCCTGTGCCTAACTGCTGAAAGGGGAAATAAATAAATAAATATTACAGACAATAAAGTAAAATTGAAATTTTCATATTCTTGTAATGGGTAGTTGAATTTAAATAATATCAATATAATAAAAAAGGATTATACTGTATATATAAAACAATTTTTATGATTGTTAATGGACGAACACGTTCCCTGGCGCCGGGATCTCCAAGCCTATCTACGGCATCGGTGTGCCCACTCTATTTAACTATACTGAATATACAGTATATTAAATCCTGTGCTCAGAAGGCTAAATGTTATGCCATTTTTTTTTAAAGAGAGTTTTTCAAATTCCGGATCCTCGCTCATTGAAGAGTCTATGTTAAACTTGTGAATAAAAATGACCCGATTATAAACAAATTATTACGTTATGATATTTGTTCAGGGAGAAAGTCCCACGATATTAAACATATCCGAAGCGGATCTCTTCGCTTATGCAACTCTTGTAAAAAAAAAGTCTGGAAACCAGTCAGTTCAGCAGCTGCTTTAAGATGCTGAACTTGGACTTTAATTAATTTAATCTTAGAGAATTCATGAATGAATTCTAAACATAGAAAAAACAAGTATTTTTGTATTTTACTTATTAATATTAGGAATTAACAGGATCCAAGGTTGAATTGTTGGGTAATTCCATTCGTCTATCATCTATGGGATTTGGGGCTTTGAATCTTGCCGACCATAAATTCCCCTCTTTATGGTTAATTGTTTAAACATGTTTGATTAGCAATTGTAATTAATCTGATACGACGAAAGATTTTATGTTTGACAATCTCTGAAATATTTTAACGTAAACAATAGGGAAATTCACACAAAAGAGTTGCTTGACAAGCATGAAACTTTGTATTATCCCTGATTAATAAAATTCTACTATTATTAATAGCTTAATGGAGACTATTTACTGTATAATAATCATGTTTTAATTACGAATATATAATATATTCTAAATTTTTTGTTACATTAATTTTTTTATTTCTCCTTATCGTCAACTTTCAATCATTCACTTTATTTTAATTATAAAACTACTGACAAATTTATATTTTAATTTTATATAATTTATAAAAATTAATTATATTAATTTATTTCATTGATCCCTACCTGATGTACTGTATCTAATTTCTTATTTTAATTAATATTATTTTACTCCAATTTATTTTGGGATCTCGACAAATCCCTCTTCACCCTGGCTACGGCTCTGAACTGTATTAATAATTTGGGAGTTTATCCATAAGTATAATTTTTTTTGCGGGAATTGTAAAAATTTTTCGTTTTTATATCGTAGTCTCTTTTCTCTTTAATTTTTTTTTTTTTTTTTAACACACTTTTTTCCCATTCACACACACAATCTTTTCGGCAACTTAGGCCATATAAGACTTTAAACGATATCCGTTATTATGAAAATATATGTATTGGGGTCCAGGCATTCTTATTTAAGTCATCTGGTATCCAAATGGCTTAAATAAAATCATCGGACTGCCTGGGTCCGAACCCGCGACTTTTGGTATACGAGGTTAGCACGCTAACCCCTACACCAAGCCCCGAGGGCCTTCTCTTTAATTAAAATAATCGTTTTGACTTAATGGTGTTGAATGGAATGATGAGAGATTGGAAACGTCGACAATAAAGAGAAATAAAAAAAATTCGAAATAAATAATAAATATAGAGAAAATTATGTTAATTTTGGCAGCTTACCCCTTACATACTCAACTATCCACTTTTCATTTTTTTTAATTCACGTTTTTTCTTATTTTTTTGCAGCGATTATTTTTGGCAAAATGGAACAAAACGAAATAACACACAAAAATAAACCTAAATAGAAAAAGATTAACTTTATCAAAAAAGGAATAAATACACCAAGTAGGTATCCAGTAAAATATTTTAAGACAATACAATTTTTATTTTTTTGTTGCAAACACATTAAAGGGAATTAAATCAATCTTGTGTGCCATCTAAATATATGAATATTTAAGAGATTAGCACGTTTTGAAATGTGATGTGTTTGTCTACAGTATATCCTAAAAAAACATCTTTGGTAATAAGCGTTGGTGTTAAAAGTGCGCATTCGCAAAAATGACTTATTATTAGCCAATCTTCTCATAAGTGTCACTACTCTCTCTAGAAATTTTGTAGTCATATACTTTTAGATAAAGTTTTTAGGGTTAAGTCGCTTTGGTTGTTGAGATTTACTTGTTTGTTTCCGCTTTCCTTTTGCAACCATTTTCAGGAATGTAATATCAGGAAATAATAATGGTAGTGATGGTTGTTTTCTGAGTCGAAGTCTTGCTGGTCCCCAAATTTGTTCAGTGAATGTCTTAGACATTTAGATTTTTCGGATGGATAATTATAGGCAGGAGCAGTCAATAAAAAAGACTCTGTTTGCTGGTTCTAATCTCGGAGACGTTTCGGCTCTTTTAATATTTCAGTCCTGCTCCTGCCTATAATTATCCATTCACATCACAGTCACTACTTTGGAATAGATTTAGATTTTACTTTGAGATCTAGAAACAGGTTGGATGTGTCTCGTTGACTTCGGAGCCTCAATCTGCATACTCTCCAAATTAAATTATTTTTAACTTTGCCCACCAACCATAGGTTGGATAGGTAAAGTTAATATCATTGTAAAAAAAATCGAAATTTTTCTGAAGATGCCAAAATGCGTTTTGAGGTCCCCTGAATCCATTTAAGTAGTTTTTGGATGATGTCTGTGTGTATGTGTATGTCTGTAGATAATAACACACAAAAATAAACCTAAATAGAAAAAGATTAACTTTATCAAAAAAGGAATAAATACACCAAGTAGGTACAATTCCAGTAAAATATTTTAAGACAATACAATTTTTATTTTTTTGTTGCAAACACATTAAAGGGAATTAAATCAATCTTGTGTGCCATCTAAATATATGAATATTTAAGAGATTAGCACGTTTTGAAATGTGATGTGTTTGTCTACAGTATATCCTAAAAAAACATCTTTGGTAATAAGCGTTGGTGTTAAAAGTGCGCATTCGCAAAAATGACTTATTATTAGCCAATCTTCTCATAAGTGTCACTACTCTCTCTAGAAATTTTGTATATATACTTTTAGATAAAGTTTTTAGGGTTAAGTCGCTTTGGTTGTTGAGATTTACTTGTTTGTTTCCGCTTTCCTTTTGCAACCATTTTCAGGAATGTAATATCAGGAAATAATAATGGTAGTGATGTTGTTTTCTGAGTCGAAGTCTTGCTGGTCCCCAAATTTGTTCAGTGAATGTCTTAGACATTTAGATTTTTCGGATGGATAATTATAGGCAGGAGCAGTCAATAAAAAAGACTCTGTTTGCTGGTTCTAATCTCGGAGACGTTTCGGCTCTTTTAATATTTCAGTCCTGCTCCTGCCTATAATTATCCATTCACATCACAGTCACTACTTTGGAATAGATTTAGATTTTACTTTGAGATCTAGAAACAGGTTGGATGTGTCTCGTTGACTTCGGAGCCTCAATCTGCATACTCTCCAAATTAAATTATTTTTAACTTGCCCACCAACCATAGGTTGGACAGGTAAAGTTAATATCATTGTAAAAAAAATCGAAATTTTTCTGAAGATGCCAAAATGCGTTTTGAGGTCCCCTGAATCCATTTAAGTAGTTTTTGGATGATGTCTGTGTGTATGTGTATGTCTGTAGATAATATAGTAATTTTTTTCTGTCAAAAAGGCCACTGAGAACCAGCAAGACTGCGATACTGTAAAGCCGAATAAATCTCTACATCCAAATGAAAGACAAATTAGTATTTAATAGGGCAATTTTTACTGATTTATAAAGTAGACATGTTGAGTTTTTGATGGAATATAATGTCAGTCAAATCTCCTCGTTTTTACTGGCGGGCCTTCACCCTTTGGATCACATTTTCAATGATTTTTTCAGTTAGCTCAATTTCAGGAATAACATGTTGGATTATTGTTTTTATTTAAAGAATTGATTGCAGTTTGTTAGTATAGATCATGGACTCCACAAAACTCTAGTGAAATAATCCAGGGGGGGGGAAGGGGGGAAACAGGGGCCCCCCCCCCCCCCCGAAATTTTCCAAACCATATAAAAATATAGGGGTATTCATACATCAGCCCAACCAATTTTTCCCGCAGGAGGAACATTTTTGCTCCAAAAAAAAAAAAATTCCCCACAAAAAATTTTGTGAAAAAAAAAAATTTTTTAAAAAAAAATTTTAAGGAAAAAAATAGAGGTGGGGGGCCCCCCCCCCCCCCCAAAAAAATTTCTATATACGCCCCTGAAATAATCCCATGGTGTCGTGTCACAAAATCTAGAAGAGCATTTAACGGAATTTTGACTCATTCACACCTCCAGCCCATAATGAGAATCATACAGGAGCTCTTTACAAATGCATCGGTTTTTCAAGAATAATACAAGAATTTTCATTGCGCCAAATCTCACACTTCAATTTCATTTAAATATAATTATACTAGCTTAATCTCAACATGTCAACGTTATAAATAAATAAAAATTGCGAATTAAATAATAATTTACTGTGTTAATTTTTAAAAACCTATTAGGTGGCCATACATATATGTAATAAATTTGATTCCATTCAATATTATCCCTTCCCAGATATATCATATCCCGTAAAAATTGAGAACAGTTTCTTAATTCATTACAATACCAAATAGGGTTAAGAAAAAACAGAAATATAAAAGAAATTATATACAATTTTAAAATTATATAAAGAACAACAATTTTTATCATTTACATTTTTATATGCCATGTCATTATAATTTGTCATGCAGAAATAACATTTTATGTTGGCTCATAAAAAATAAAAAAATTTTGAGAAAATACTGCATTAATTTAGAATTAAATTTATTTTTTCACGGTGCATTTGATTAAGAAGTTAATGTTAGATCTTACTTAACTTTCTTTTTTTTAACCCTCTTCGGCTGCTGAGGTCATTTAGGGGTATAACTTTATTATATAAATAGTTAAATACATATTATTATGGCTGCCGGGGGACGTTTAACACGCTGATTGCCCGGGGTCGCCAATCCCGAGCTTTCGCCGCGCTTGGCATCACTTAATGGCAAAGATTGTGGTGACTTGTTCTTCTCCGTTGCCAGGCCCCCCGGCGTACTTAACTTAATCTTACTTAAAAAATACCACTTCTATTTTATATCGTGTCATTATTTGTAAACAAAATTTCATTAATATGAAGTATATTTTAAGTTATATTTTATTTTTCAAAATTGAAATTAAACGTTTTTTTTTTTACAATTGTCTAATTTTGAAAATGGTGTAAGTCCATTTGTCCGTAAGTATACATTACTTTAATCAAATTCGCCTAAAACAAATTTTTATATCCAATATTAGATATTGATTGATAAATCAGTCGAAACCTTGCAAGACTTCATATAATTTGCCTAGATTTTTAAATTAACAGATAAGGTTTAATTTTCTCGAAACAATAGAAAATGGACTTACACCACTTCAAATAACAAACCACTCAAATTAAACGGTCCATATGTGGAGCTTAGAACAAAAGGGGTCTAAGAGAGATTTTATAAAATTTTCATTCAAATTATGGCAGTTCAAACAATAATAATCTTTTAGGTGGTAAAGGAATCTAAATGGATTTTTAGACAGATGCCGCCCATGGGCCCTAGAAGGTCCCGGGGAGCTCAATTTTTCGACTAATAGCAAAAAATTAAAGGCGAATATACTATTAATATTTTTTTGCGATATAATATATTCAGTAGTATTTTGTCTTCCATATTTTGTTTGGTAGACCGTTTTAACCGAATAGGCCTACAATCAGGGGCGTATATAAGGGGGAGGGGGCGAGGGGGCCCGGGCCCCCCCCCCCGCAAATTTCCCAAACACATATACATATATAGGGATATACAGACATCAGCGCAACAAATTTTCCGCAGGATGGAAAACTTTGGTTCCGCAAAAGAAAAAATGTTCCTCAAAAAATTTCCTGTGAAAAAATTTAATTTCTTAAAAAAAAATTTTCCACAGAAAAATTTTTGAGTCCGCCCCCCCCCCGAAAAAATTTCTATATACGCCCCTGCCTACAATAGTAATTTTTTTTATTTCTATCCAAATATGGAATAATAATAGGGAATGAAATTTTCAGAAGGTTAATATTTAATTGAATTTTTATCAAATCAAGGGAGGAGACTGGGTTTCTTGAGTACGATGATTTGCTAGACTCGTGTTTAACAAATTATTTTACTCTCCGCTTACCCTGTCTATCGCTCTATCCGTTGTGGTAGGGAGATTTTTGTGTCAATTAACATTTAGGAACTCCGTCCCCATTCACGTGCCAAAGGTGAGCTGAGTAATTCCCCTGGTCTCAGGAAACTCTCTGTCTCATTTCTAACGGCTAGATCGCAAGTATTACTGGATAGCTATGTTCCTGTGCATATGCCCTCAGCCTGAATAAATCTCATACATTCACATATAGGCCTCTATATAATTAGCCTATTTAGCCCAATTTTAATATAAAAGTGCAGAATAAAAGGGCGTCATAGTGCAATATTGGACGACTAAACGCCTTTTTATTCTATATTACTACTTCGATATTGCAATGAACTTTGAGTAAAAACATATTGAGTTTTTTTTGCATTTTGGGGTCAATGGAGTCTATAAGGTGAATTGGAAGATCACTTGGGCTAGGTGATACAATAGCTGGAGTTATTCCCCCTTAGAAAAAGGGTTATCCATATCGTCATTGTAGAAGCAACAGGATTTTTTTCAATTTTCCCAATTTTTAGAAGAGTAACAATAAATAAGTAAACTCCTTTTAGAACTAAAACAAGAAATATTATTAATTTATAAATATAATTATAACAATTTAAACCCAAAAAACAACTAAGTTAGATAAGAGATTTAGAGTGGATTCAGCAAAAAATTTTAAACTTCATTGGATGAATCAATGCAATATATCACAATTTCGTTAAAAATTAAGATACGTCAAGTTGCTTCTACAATGCGAAAGAATTAAAATAAGAAAGGATTAATTGTCATTCAAATGCCATTTAAGAGTTTCTTAATTAATAGACTAAACATAAAAAAGAAATTTCTTTATAAAAATATGTCAATGTTTATGATCACAGAAATATTACAAATAAACAAAAGTAAATTGTTATCTACTTATACTATATAACAAAAAGAGATTAAGCCTAAGATTTGTTGCAGAATAAGCTTTAAATGATAAAATATGTGTCAGTTCCGTTAATGAATCTTAAGTCTTATTAAATGATTTGAATATATATTTACATATTCTTTATAATAACAATTTAAAAAATTCTATGATTAAAAATGATAGTTAATAAATAGTAATAATTTTTTTGCATATCTTCTTTAATTTCGTTGAGTAAACTTGAATCTTAAAGGTCCATCAGGAGCATACATAAAGGTGACAGCATACTTTAGCGGCTTGTGAAGAAATTCTAGGCGATATGATCGAATCAACTAGAAATAAAAGAAAATGTGAAAACAATTAGATCAAATACTTAAAACAGTGCATTTACAAATTCATTGAGATTTTTCAGCAAATGATAAGAATGAGTTATGCCAAAGCATCGTCTTTTAATCACAGTGGCGTAGCATGGACTAATATAGACGAGGGCGAAGTCGCATCAGCGAGGCCCCTTTTCCCCCTTTTCGTTCCCAAGATCTAGCCAATAAACATATCTTACCAAACATGCTTTGACACGACAGACCTACTCATGATAGTGAAAAAATCTGGTGTTTCAAATTCTTGAAACAGACGAATAAACTATCTTATTCTGAACCACCTACTTCTAGAATATTTGAAATTCTCCCTTTTTCCAAAATGTTTACCACCTTCACTGTTTTGTATGAAGTATGCGTGTAAAGAAACGTTTTGCAAAGCTAAGCTGTTTTGCCGCCACTGTCATGTGTTTACCCATGTGATTATTTATTTGTTTTAAAAAAAAATTATGAAAACATTTAATGAAAATTTGTGATTCACACCTAGAAGTGAATTACAATAAAAACAATGAAATAATCACATCAGAATAAAAATATGAAACAAAATGTATCGGTATTAATTTCATTTTTTTTAAGAATAGAAGGGTAGAACCAGACAAGAGAATAAGAACAGAAAACTTATTATGTGATGTTCTTGTTAATTATTTACTTGAAAACCTCTTCCGATAAAATAAGATAAACAATATGAGAAAACCGTGGTATATCTTATCAAATCAAACCGTTTATTTATCTAAGGGATTAGATATTAGGATAGAGGTCGAGAACAATTATGGGGTAGTTAGATATACGTAGAGGTTAAAAGACACGAATGGGATTCGGTGGGCATTTCGAGTCCCGGTAACTTCGCGATTACTGGATCCCTCAGCCCCCACCTTCCAAAAAAAAGTTTATATTTGTAACTTGATTTGAACTAAAATGACGATATGTGAAGTGACTGTTGTATCTCAACAATAAGAGAGTGAGCAGCCAGCCAGAAAATAAGCCTCTACGAAATGAAACTTAAGACTGGTAGAGACATTTTCTGATTTAATTAAATAAAGACATCCTCAGTCCATTTTCGAGAGTATGAACTCAGATGGCAGTGCATTGTGTCAAATGTAGAGTTGTCAATTTGTTGGTATTAAGGTGCGTACACATCTGCGCTCTGCTCCGCTCGCGAGCACCATGTTCGTTAGATTAGTACGAGTTTTGAGATGCTCGCGAGCTGTTCAAACCCGTACTAATCTAACGAACATGGTGCTCGCGAGCGGAGCAGAGCGCAAATGTGTACGCACCTTAAATATACATAAAAATGCTTGTACATATACAGTATATTTGTATATATATATATATATATATATATGTTCTAGAAGGTTTCCGCGACCGGATGTATGCAAAGATAAGTTTTCTCGGGTTAAATCGCGTGGGGTGCTGAGATTTACTCGACGTTTCAGATCTCCTTTTGGAGCCATTTTCAAGAGAAGGAAGTTAGGAGGTAATGATGGAGGGGGGTTGTTTACGGGGTCGCAGTCTTCCTGGTCCCCAGGTCAATTTGGTGGATGAGGCGAAGGCGTGGATTGGTCTCTGAGAGCTGGAGGAAGATTGGGTGTGTGTAATTGTGTTCGGTTTAGATTGACTACGGGGCCTCAATCTGCCTACTCCCCAAGTCGGTGTATTGGTGGTGTGCTTGGTGGATGCCTCAGAGGTTTGGGTTTGTCTCTGAGAAATGGACAGTGGTTGGTTGTGTGTAGTCGGGTTTGTGTTTGGTTTGGGTTGACTTTGGGGCCTCCTAACTTCCTTCTCTTGAAAATGGCTCCAAAAGGAGAGCCGAAACGTCGAGTAAATCTCGGCACCCCACGCGACTTAACTCGAGAGAACTTATCTTTGCATATATATATATAAATATATAGAACTATATATATCGACGCTCTCAGTAGAAAAGTGTCTAACTCCACTTTTTTTCGAAAATCATTTTTTGTATTTTCTGTTGAAAAATATCATTCTCCTTAGGCCCTGAACTGGGTAAGAGCGTATTTCAAATTTTTCGGTTCGAAAAGTTGCCGCTCGAAGTGTTTAACAGTGGCTCTAACAATGACAATGAAATGTTTTTTGGTTCTCCTGAAAAATAAACAAAAATGGAGTTAGGCACTTTACTAATTAGAAAGAACGTAGATATATATCAAGCAATGCTAAGAGTTTTTTTTATATAAAATTGAACGATTTTGTCACTTGAACTGACTGCATCGTATATATAATAGCTCTTAGCATTGCTTGGTATATATGTACAAGCATTTTTATGTATATTAATACCCACAATTTATTGACAACTCTACATTTGACTCAATGCACTGGCATTTGAGTTCATACTCTAGAAAATGGACTGATGATGGAGTTATTTAATTAAAGCCGAAACTGTCTCGACCACTCTTGAGTTTCATTTCGGAGAGGCTTATTTTCTGGCTGGCTGCTCCCTCTCTAATTGTTGATTTGAACTAATTTAAATATTAAATAAAGACAATAAAGGTCAATTTCCACTTGGTCGTGCCGCTGCCGTATCGCTCAAACGGACTTGCCATTTAAATAGCATTGGAGAGGCCGTTTCAATTTCCACTAGATCTGCCATGCCGCTGCCGTGCCGTGCCGTCTGCCGCTCTCCAATGCTATTTAAATAGCAAGTTCGTTTGAACTATTACGGCCGACGACATCGCACGGCACCGGCACTACCTAGTGGAAATTGGCCTTAACAGTATCTTTTAAACATTTATAATTTTTTTTTTTTTTTTTTTTTAATCTGGTGTGACTGATCGCAAGGCACACATCTTTCTCTTGCCAAAGATGTTGTGCACTTGTCACACCAGATTTATTGTGTCGACATATATTTAGTTTCCGCAGATATATTAGAATTCAAAATGTAATATTTTTTTTTTTGAACACTCACACTTTTTTCACACTCACATTCACACACACATTCACAGTCTTTTCGGCAACTCAGGCCATATAAGATTTTGACGATAACCTTTGATTAATTAATCTTTAATCTTAATCTTAATAATTAATCTTTAATCTTCTTCTTCTTTTATATATATAATTCTTCTGTACGTGTGTATGTGACTGAACTCCTCCTAAACGACTGAACCAATTATGATGAAATTTTCTGTGTATGTTTGTGAGAATCCCGGACAGGTTTGGTTTCACAAATAACAATAAGTTAATGAGTAATTAACCGTTAAAATAAGAAAAAAATAAAAATTAGGAGAAAGGGTTGCCATGGTAACAAAATATAAATATTTACCCATGTTTACAATTTTTTTATTTATTTACATTTTGAATTCTAAAATATCGACGAAAATTTTTTGTCTGTGTACCGGGAGAGTCCCGGAAAGGATATGATTCACAAAAAATCTTAAATTCATGAATAATTAACCGTTAAAATAATAAAAATAATATATATATTATAAAAATGAAAAGGGAAAATGTTTGTATGTACCAGTATGTATTTATAGTAGGCGAGAAAGGGGGTCCAGGGGGCGCAGCCCCTGCTAGACGGAAAGCCCCGCCGAAGGCGGGGCTTTGCGTCTAGTATATATTATATATATATATATATATATATATTTGGGGTCCACAACTTTTTCTCTCTATATAATATATTATTAACAAATTTATATTTACGGTATATTAAAAGGTATTTATTGTAAATTAATTAAAACCATAAAGTTTATTTACATTGGATCTATTCTAATCTAATTCAAATCATAAAGTTTATGTTAATTTATAATAAGAATTAACTCTACTACTACTATAATGATTAATAATTGCTACTTGAATAACATGTCGCTTCCAAGCGTTTTTATTATAAGGGCCGTAATGTGGTGAATTGAGGTGAAATCCACTGAGGAAGGAGTGCCGTTAGGTCTCCGAAATATATGGAAATATTGCCTTACTAACGAATTAAAAACAATTGCTGAAAATAAAGCGTTTTTCTTTTCTCTTTAATCTACTATTTTATTTCAAAAAAAAAATTTGCCCTGAGAGATCTTTCATTTACCTTAGCAATTAGAATCTGCATTTCAAGGTCTGCAAATCTTCTTCCAAGACACATACGAGCTCCATGACCATAGGGCAGGGAAGCATAAGGGTGTAATCGTAAATGAGATTCGGGGGTGCCTTTTATCCATCTCTCGGGGAGAAACTCGCTTGCTCGTTCAACATACTTTTCCATATTTCCAGTTACAAGGGTTGGGAAGACAAGTTGGACCTGATACAAATTAAGAAATATAAATATATCTTAGTTTATACATGTATTAAAGTATAATAAATAAACAAGTAAATGACTCACTCCTTTTGGGACAGCATAACCGCATATAATTGAGTCTTGCTGAAGAGTCCGTCCGTTTCCAATCACGGTCGAATATACTCTGAAAATAAAAATATAATAGATTATAAATAATCTTTTTTCTAGATCACTAATCTTTAAAGTCAGATTTGAAATTCATTCTAAAGGTGATTAGAAATGTTATAATAGAAAAAATCTGGCGTGACTGGTCGCACAGCACGCAACTTTCTCTTATCTTTGGAAAGAAAAAAAAATCGATTTTTGACCAATTTAGAAATTTTTAAAAATTTTGAGCGACCTTTAAAAAATATTTTTTTGAGCTCACATTTGGAGATGACTCTTAAAACATGATAAACTAACATATTTTCATACGAGACTCGAAAAAAACAAAAATTAGTCGGTTTTTTTGCGGAACTCTAATATATTTATATATATATATATATATATATATATCGTCACTCTCAGTAGAAAAGTGTCTAACTCCACTTTTTTCGAAAATCATTTTTTTGTATTTTCTGTTGAAAAATATCATTCTTCTTTTGCCCTGAACTGGGTAAGAGCGTAAATCAAATTTTTCAGTGGGTCGTTTTGATAACTTCCTACCCCAACATTAAAATAGCCTCCCTATGGGGAAATACATGGTGTGTGTCCTTCAGCTATTTTAATGCTGAAATACATGGTGTGTGTCCTTCAGCTATTTTAATGCTGAAGGACACACACCATGTATTTCCCCATAGGGAGGCTATTTTAATGTTGGGGTAGGTAAGTTATCAAAACGACCCGTTCGAAAAGTTGCCGCACGAAAAGTGTTTAACATTGGCTCTAACAATGACAAATTTTTTTCCTTCCTAAAAAAAAAATACACTTTCTAATTAGAACGTCGATATATATTAATATATATGTGACCGTACACATGAAAAGGTACCAAATCTTCACCTGGGTCAAAATTGAGTTTTTATGCTTTCTGTACACAACACATCCCACTGAACAAGCCGTATTTTTAATTTTTTTTTTTATCATTTTTTGTTTGGAAGATATGAATTTTTAAAATTTTGTTTATGAAAAACCTAGTTTTGAGAAAAATGAGTTTAAAGTCTTGTTTTTTCAATTTTTTTTATATAAAATAAACATAGATTCTGATGAATCGAATATTTCATCATAAAAGATGAAGATGTAGAGAATCGGAATCAGTAATAAAAATAAAAAATAGATTTTTTTGAACTTTTTTAGTAAATCGGCTCTCCTGAAAATTTAACCCAGTGAAGATTTTCATGTGGACGGTCACATATATTTTCGCATTCATAGGAAAGAAAGCTTAAATCACCGAACCAATATAAATATTATGCAGCTTGCATCTTCCTCAAATTAAGTTATTTATTTTAAAAGTTTTTCAGGGGAGGAAATGATTAAGCATTCAGACCTGAACACCTCCTTAATGAAGCCCCGCAAATAATGCATCTGATCAAGAAGTTCTGGAGTGATGGGTGTGTTAGGATCAGGAAGTACTCGACACAGCTCTTCATGGAGTTTCTCCTGTTCCTTTTGTCGCATAGACAGTTGGTAGAGCATCGAACAGACAGCCATTGAGATCTGAAAGAGGATAAGAATTAGTTTTGCGCTTGGTTAAGTATTAGTCTATGAAAATAATACAGTATCAATTCCAACAAATATGAGATCTAATGCGAGAATGCACGCTGTTTTTGGGTCAGGTTCATTAGTGAGGATCCTCTCGACCAGGGAGAGTTCGTGTTCGGCTACTGGAATGCCGCCTGGACGGTTTTGTTTCTCTTGCAATCTCTCCAATGCTTGATTGATGTATTTGAGACACACCCTGTAATAAATTGCATCTTTTTATAATGCATGATCAATTTATTGATAAAGTATATATATTTATTTATGCGAAGCCAAAATTTCTCGGGTCTAACTAAAGTTTCATTAAATTTAAACAAAATCCAATTTGACATCCCTATAATATTAATAGAATATAATTTTTAGACGTTTCAAGACCTAAAATATGATTTTTTTTTTTTAATTTCAAATTCTAAGATATATTTTAAAATTTGAGTATATACTGTATGAATATTTAATTTAATATCAGCCTCCCTTCTTCCTAAAAAATTATGCTAAGCTTAGTTCGTCAAATTAATGGCTATTGGCGATATTATAAACATTATTTTTAAAAGAATTGTGATCCCAAAATTGTTAACGACCAAATAAATAGATACTACTATAATACAAAAAAAGAAAATTACCGTAGACCTATATAGTTAACTGCTTTTAAAAATTCCTTATTTGTTAAGAAAAGACTTAGATTTTATAAACTTCT
Organism: Euborellia annulipes; assembly: GCA_023213315.1. Taxonomy (NCBI): domain Eukaryota; kingdom Metazoa; phylum Arthropoda; class Insecta; order Dermaptera; family Anisolabididae; genus Euborellia; species Euborellia annulipes. Next base: position 42,817 of record JAKCPI010004934.1, on the reverse strand, counting down.
TTTGAAATTTGAATATATCAAAAGATTGAAAAAAAAAGTAAATTTCTTACTCTCTAAAAAAATCCATGTTGTTGACATATTTACTCCAAAGGGTGGTAGGAATATAACGCCAGAAAGGGAATTTCAATTCCATGATGGCAACATTTCGTAGGGCGAATTTTGCTGCATCTATAATCTGCTGGGGCTCTGAACCACATTTTGGCGATAAACAACCCAATCTCACATCTAGAGCGACACGACCAATACCTAAAAAAATACAGTAAAACAATATGAGTTATTTAGAAATTGGAAATATTATTTCTAAGGGATAATGTACTATGATAAAAATTGATGTTTAAATGCTTTTGTCAATCTTATTATTAAATTTTTCAAAATTAGATTATTCAATTCAAAGTTCAAGGGTCGTTACAGGACAACAACTGAGAATAAATGAAAAAAATTATTAGTACTTACTAGCGATGAGAAGTGGCTGTAGACTTTGAATCAGATATAGGAGAATTTGCAGCTAAGGAATTAAATAAAAAACTTTATTCAAAAGTAAATCGTCGACGTTTCGGTCTCAAATCACGATCTTCTTCCTCAGGACAATTGTTGTGATTGAATATTGTTATAGCTGTATATTATTTCAAGATGATAAGGAATAAATCCCAAAGAGAATGCAGCCAAATTTATTTCATTTAATTTTAATAAAAAATTCCTAATCACTTGCTAAGTTTCGGTTCGGGTTTGAACCATCATCGAGCTGTGATTTTGTCTTTATGTTTTTATACAATACATTCAAACTATTATGGAGGCAGGATAGAGCAAATTAATATTATAATATAAAAATAGTTGAATATAATCTCAAAATATCTTTTGTAGTGGCAGGAAATAGAGCCTAGTACATAGGAGTAGGACGATACTTAGGCAATGCAAATTGCCTAAGTATCGTCCTACTCCTATGTACTAGGCTCTATTTCCTGCCACTACACAAAGATATTTTGAGATTATATTCAACTATTTTTATATTATAATATTAATTTGCTCTATCCTTGCCTCCATAATAGTTTGAATGTATTGTATAAAAACATAAAGACAAAATCACAGCTCCGATGATGGTTCAAACCCGAACCGACGTTACATGATTAAATTTTTTATTAAAATTAAATAAATAAATTTGTCATTCTTCTTTGATTTATTCCTTATCATCTTGAACAGGACAATTGTTATAATTGTGTTCTAACTATTAATTGTCATGAGGAAGGTCGAGATGTGCGACCGAAACGCCATCGATTAACAATTAAATAAATTGTTATTTAATTCCTAGGCTGCAGAGTCTCCTAAATCCAATTAGTACTTACATTCTAATGACCATTTATGGATTTCATTGTCAAAATCCTCTGGCATTTCCTCATTTGCATCTCTCATTGCCCACATCCTTAGAATAAAATATTCGGTTAATATTTTCTTGGTGCCGGTAATAAAATAAATAGGGGGAAAAATATACTCACTTATCAATAAATTCTTCTGTGACCTCTTCAATCGGTTGTACGTATTTTCGGACTGTTTGTGGTTGTAAGATGGGTTTTTGCACTTTGGTTCGAAAGGTTTTCCAAGCTTCTCCATGACTGAAAAAAAACAAAAAGATAATAATATTTAAAGCTTATAAATTGAGAAGTTTGATAAAGCAAGATCATGATTTCGTAGCATTTTCACAAATAAAATTCCTTTGGGTTCAAATTTATATAATGATTTCTATGTTGGAGGTTAGGAGAAATATATTATAAAAATTTCGAAATCAAAACTTTTGTTTTATTCCCAGCTATCTTCCTTCAAAAAATGATCACTGATAACATGAATTTGAAACGAATAAATAGAATATATAATTTCCTTACCTCCAAAGTTTTCTCTAATTAAATAAATGTCATCTTTCTATAACATTTATGACGTTTTTAATCTTTTTGATTTTGGCACCTTTACTGACTTACTTGATAAATACTTATTTTTATTAATTGATTTATTTAATATTTTAGGGGTTTTTCTCAAAACCAAAAATAATTATAGATTTTACTATTTATTAAAAAATAAATAAATTTTAATTTTATTTATTTTATAAGACATATATATATATATATATATATTTTTTTTTGCTTGATGTTAATACTTGATTTGTTTAGCGTAGTCATTCAACACTCTGTTGCTCACTAAAACAAGTGCAATGCAGTGAATTCTTTATATTAGTGTTTGTGTTTCATTTAATTATATTTAATCTGTGTTTAAAAACATTCGTTTTTTTATTAATAAATTCTTTTCTGACTCAACAACAAAAGCGTTGTCATCTTTCCACTTCAATTAAGGTAAATAATTCTCATTTACTTATTCTAATTAGTAGCAAACAATGGCTCAGGAAGGATTTAATTTTGGAGGGATATCCTAAAAGAGTGAATAAGTAAAGGGTAAATGATTTAAAAAAGCATTATGGATTTGCATATAAATAAAAATAACTAAATTAATAATACCATTTTCCATATTATAGGCCTATCCTCCTTTTCCCCACCCCCATTTATGGTCCACTAGTTATAAGTTGCTTTTGGAAACTCATATTGCTATCAACCTTTTCTCCAATTTATTCTATTCTTCTTCTAACCTCGCCTTAATCCCGCGGTGCGGAGTTGGCGGCCCAATTTATTCTATTCAATATTTATATATGAGTGGAAAATAAAATAATACAAATCACAGTGGGAATTCGTTTATTTTATTTCTATTCACTTCCCGTTGCCGAGAGGGATTAGAGAAAGTGAGTGAATGTGGATAATCTTAAAAGCCAAGATGTGTGAGTTCGGGTACCAGGAAGTCCAATTAATTTTTTCTGAATACCAAATGAAATAAATAAATATACCTAGACTAAATATACAGTGTATATCGTAATATTTTTCTAAATAATAATAAATTTTTATTCCGTTTGAATGTTATAGATGTCTTAGTTGCCTAGTGGAATAAAATCTCTTATCACTTGATACAATTTTATTACCAATATATGACAAAATAATTGTGTCCTTGACCCGAATCATAATTGTAAAGCATTAAATAGGCCTACTTGTTCTAAGAGACAGGACAGGTTCTAAATGACTTTAGATGCCGAAATATATATAAATAATTAAAAATTACCATTAACTCTCCGTCGGGCCCACCTCTGAGTCAACCGAAATCGGGCGCACCCGGCCTGAGAGGCCACCCACATATTTTAGCTCCCACCTTCCACTATATTGATTCTAATGCAAAATACTTCTCAGGTAGTCTTCTCTAGGACCTATTGGAAGGAATTATACCCCAAATCCCCGGACCCCTGATACCTCAACTCAAAATTCTTAAAAATGAAAAAAACTTGAAATGAAATTTTTCGGGGGCCTGAACTCAAAAATTTTTCTGAGAAAAATTTTTTTTTTAAGAAACTAAATTTTTTTTCACACGAAATTTTTTGCGGAACATTTTTTCTTTTGCGGAATCAAAGTTTTCCAACTTGCGGAAAAATTTGTTGCGCTATTGGCTGTATATTCCTATATATGTATATGTGTTTGGGAAATTTCGGGGGGGCGGGGCCCTCGCCCCCCCCCCCCTATATACGCCCCTGATTATTGTAGTTAGATAGTGCCTAGTTTAAAGGAAGTGAAATATTTAAGAAGTTGAGGGGGGTTGGTGTTTTTGGGCATTTCTACACCCCCCGCCCCCAAATATGAAATGATTAAGCTTATATTTGTAATTATTTATTTGAAATTAAGAATAATGATATTTTTAAATCCTTATTCTTTATAAGTCGCTTAGCCTTAAGCCATACTTATCCAAGACTTTATAGCCTTAGCATCTTTATGCCAATCCCACCGCACAATTTTATAACTTAAATTAACGTATCAGCAACATGGCAACGTTGTAAATTTCAGTGATAGTCTGATGATTTATTTGTAGGTTAATATTATAAGACTTAAACGATACTGTTATTTATTGAAATAAATATATATGTGGCATGGATGTTTATTAACTGCCATTTGGTCTTAACATGATTTTATTTCAATCAGCAGAACCTGTTATCTTAATGTTCATACAATGAAATTTTTTTAAATTACCAAACTTAACCCTAATAATTTTTAAGCCCTAGATATTCGGGGGCTTAGCAATGCTTAAGATAAAAAACAATATTGATAATATAATATCTAATGTAACTAATAATAATACATTTTTTGAGAAAATTCCATTTAGATTTTTTTTTTAAAAAATGAAATATGAACTATATTTTCGAGGATGATCTATATTATATTAGAGGAGGGCCGGTCCATCCGTCTGTCACGCTCTGACCAACTTCCCTTGTTTTAAACGAAATTTTCCAGTCTTATATTAGTAGAGCTTTTTTTCAATCTTTTTGAATTTACAGGTTGAAAAATTCTGGCGATTCTCTTGGTTCATGACCGACAAAAAGATTGTAAATCAAAAGACTATGTAAGTTATATGATTTTCTCTATTTTGGTACCTATTTCCCTTCTCCATGAAATTATGTTTTTATTATCTGTAGACTTTCTTTTTCCTTCCGCCTACCCTCCTAGGGGCTTCGCCCCCCCTAGGGGTCCCGACCCACAGATTGAAAAACACTGTTATAGAGTGACAGATCGTTATTAATATTTATATATAGTAGCCTATATATAAATTGCTATTAATTAATCAAAAATCATGAAAATTAATATTTTGTTTCTGATTTTCTCATTTTTCTGAAATTAATATTTATAAACAATATGTATTTAATTTAGTTTATGATTATTAAAAAGAAAAAATTATTAATAAAAATAATCACCAAAATCCTAAATTTCAACGTGCCAGGTTCTTCATACTTAATTTTCAAAGTCAAACTATTAATTGTGCGGTCGACCCCCCCCCCCCCCCCCCCCCGCGGACCCCCCCCTCTCAATATTTTCAGACTATGCCCCATCTCCTAAAGATTTTCTCGTAAATACTTACACGCCCACTACACCTCCAAGATCGCCGAAGAAATCTTTTCTAACTTCGCTCTTGTATTTGACTAGACAGGGCATGCTTGGTCGGAAAGGAGTCGGTCCTTCTGTGCGATATCCTCTTTCGATTTCGTCTGCATCGAATACGAATAGAAGATCAGGACGGCCTACTAAACCTGAGAGGCGTACAATCGGTCCATAACGTTCCAGAAACATTTCACAAACTCGTCCCAAATCAGCCAACTGAAATTGAAATGAAAAATGATTTTTTTTTATATAAATTGCATGTAATAAGATTATGTTCTTAAACTTGTTGGTCAATTTTATATATATAACAGATGGCATAGGCCGATTCTAACGTCATATGAGGTTTATTCTATTTTTCTCTTCTTTCTCTGGATATTAGAAAATAAACAATAATTTCAAAAACTTGTATTGCTTTTGATACTCTTTCTATTCAAACTAACCAGCCTAGAAATAATGTACATGTTTTATAAATTTTACCATGTAATTCATGTAATTTCTATGTTCAATTAGTTTACTTATAAAAAGAAATTCTATTTATTTTATTTTAAGGCTGATGCTTTTATCTTTTTATGGTAAAATTTATAAAACCTGTATATTAATTAATAGTTTAAACCTGAGGTTAGCAATATACTTTGCTAAGAAGGTATATTTTATAAATGAGCCCATGAGGGGCAATTCAAGTATCCCCAAAACCTACAATCTTCAGACTCTCAAGTCTAATCTCAACAGACATCTTCTCAGTTCCCGTAGTTGAGTTTTTGCTTCTCCTTTATTTATTTTTTTTAACTATGCTCTTCCTGGCTGCAAAAAAAAAATAAATTTCGTTAGCAAATTTTTGTTTTACCCTTTCGATATAATAAACAAATTATTAACCCTCTCCTTTGTTTATTTGGACCTTTTTTTTAGAAAACAACAATCTTTTTTTGTTTGAAAATGCTTATGTATGCCTCCTTGTCAGTAAAAATAAGCAAAAATTAATATCTCTCCTAAGCATCATGCTTAATACTTGGTCCCTGAATCCAAAAAAGGGTTTTTCGCAAAATGCTATGTATGTTTGTGTGTATGAAATAAAACTTTAAATTTAGATTTATATCTTGAAATTTAGATATTTACAACCTCAATAAAATTGCTCCCGGACACCGCAATGCCGACGCTTAAACATTAATAAAAATAAATTTATATTTGATGGTAAAGAATTCGTACCGGATATTGTCCAATTACAGGGAGTAGGCGGAAGGTGTTGCCGATAAGAGGCATCGGCTTAGGACCTGGGATATCCTGATAAGGTTTCACATCCCTTGTTGCCGGACACCTGGGGTGTTCTAGGGTGTCCTCGGCCACAGAGGCCTCTGCGGTCACAGTCTGTGATCTCCATCGTCGACCCACCACTCGTGCCACTCGCCTCCGCGTCACCGCCGCTACACCTTTCCTGAAATAATAAACTTATTACTTTACAATCCTTGGTCATCTGCTCCCTTAAAAAAAAAAATCAAGTTTCTAATTTCCACTTCCCTTAGTATCATTGAACCAATACGCAATTGTTAACAAATGCGATTTTACGAAAATTAAAAATATGAAATGAGGAATTGTGTAGAAAGCGAATCAGAAGAAAGAATGTAATATTCAACAAAACATTTTTACTTTCTCTTACCTATATATATTATTAAATAATATTAATATATAGAGAGAAAGTATTGGATTCATGTCAAAAATTCGATGTCGAGATTTTGATAGAAATACACTTTTTGAGGCTCCTTCTTCTCCCTCTTCAAAAGGTTATCCTGCAAAATGGTCTGTCTCTCCATGTGTCTCTTTGTCTGTCTGTGTTCAAAATAAAATAAGCTACTATGTTGAATTTTTATATTTAATTAAGGGATCCACCTAATGTTCGAAAAATTAATTGTAGACTTAACTCATTTTACTCTAATATATCTACGATGGGTTCAAGCATTTCGTTCGTGTCGGAATGAGACCCATCGTGCTACTGTCCTATACGGTAAAGCATTTACCCTTCTAAGCAGATCGACTGTTTTTTTCACTCTACATCGACAACAGCGCCACCTCACCGCTCCCATATCCTATTTGCGCATGCCCGCCCTTCTGCGAGTTTCAAGGTTAAGTTGCCACTATTTAATTTACAACCCTCTTATTACAAGAGAATTGAGACTAAAACCTGGTAGTTAGGCAGCCCAAATGGCAGCTTCTGTTATAATCAGAAAAAGTTCATAGAGCGAGGGTCTATTAGGTTGCCTAACTACCGGGCTTTAGTCTCAATACTATTGCAATAGATGGTACCTGATATACTTCTTCAGTCGTCAGACTAATTGAATAATATATTTGACCACTACATTTCTATAAACTATCTTTAGATTTTGTTTGAAGGAGTGATAAGAAAATTTGATAGATTTATTATTAGCATGATGATAGCATTAATAAAGCAGTAAGGTTTTTTTACATTGGGAGTTTTATTTTGACAGAGGCTACCTCTTGGCTGACATCCTCTCTTGTCAATTTTTCTACTTATAAATCATTTTGGTAGGATATTTGGCCACTCACTTGTCAGTATATTAATTTTCTTCCTGTCAAGAAGGGAATTTCTAACAAACTCCCTTTTCAATGTGCAATCGAGGATCCTCTTTTTTTTATAATCGCGAGAGAACAACAGATGAAAGTTTTTTTTAATATTATTTAGATTATATTCTGAACAATAAAAAACAGATTTTTTTATTAACAAAAACTCTTAGTATTACTCATGTAAATATTTGAATAATTAATTCTACTTATTAATTAATTATTTACATTTTATCTAGATATATTTTACCTATTTTAAATACAAATCTTGCAAGAGGCTCCTTTGAAAGTTAATTAAAAAAAAACCTGTTGGCCTTTGATTTCGACATTTTGGATTGAGTAACAGCTTCGTGAGTTAATTAATATCATATGGATTCTATTATCAAAGCAGTTAAGCTGTCTACTTCTCAATTCAAGTTCATGATCACTGGCTGGAATGCAGAATTTTTAACCAAGTAACAGTGGATTAATTTAACTATCCCATTTGAATGTCCTAGATTTTATTAAATTTGTTTCTCTTAAGTAATAATCTATTTAAATTTATTTATATTTAAATTTATTTACAAAAAAATATACGAAATTTTTAGGTTTTTAATGGTTTGGCCTGAATTTAGAGGTTACAATTGAGCAACTGGACTCATTTGTTTCGAAATTCCATTATTAAATATTATTAAGGAGATTCAGGAGGAAGAAGTTAAGCATGTTTTCCCGAGAAGAGGACGTTGTGTGGTAGCTAATTGATAATAACAATAAATTCATTTTTAAATAAAAAAAAAAAAAAAAATTAAAGATTATTGGGCCAGATGGTTTGCTGTATTTGTTTGATAACAAAAAAAAAATAATTTCCTTAATTTAATAAGTCATTAAAAAAATTATAACTTTCTGTCTCAATAATCCTTTATGAATATAATTAATTAAAAAAAAAACCTCATTGAACAAATTCCTTATAATCTTATAATCAAGCAAGAGATGCTAAACATACTTACGTATAATCACTTTACAAAAACTACCGACAGACATCTTGGTCTGCTCTAATCAAGAGCGGATCTAGAGGAGTTTCTCGGGGGGGGAGTAATTACCCCTTTACCCCCTCCCCTGTATCCGCCCTTGGCTCTAATATCCTATTGTAATCAGCAAAACCCTTTTTAGGACTATTATTTATTGTTAAATATTCCTATGATTAAACAAGTCCCAATCGAGGTATTTATCGAATATTAAATACTTATTAAATTACTAGATCTCGAAAACTATTTAACTCGAAAATTTTATTTTTTTAAAAACTTTTCCTTGTATTTGGATACAATTTTGTTTGGCTTGTTTATCATTTAGAATAGATCATAAAATCTTGATTTCTTTCATCTTACTCAATGTTTTCACTCTTCTAAGTGAAGATGAAATTGGCTAATCGACCTTCTCTACCGTAAATGTATCCAAATCTACAGGAGAGAGGGAGAAGTCATTACTTGAAGTGGGATTGGGCAAAAATCCATCAAAATACACTATAAAATATTTATTAACCTTTTTATAAAAGAAAATTAAACGAATCGTATTTCCCATTAAAAAAAAAAAAAAAAAGAAAATTGTGATTAGTTTATTACTTTCTCTTTCCAATATATGTATATAGCCTATATAAAAGTATTAGATTAGGTTGAGATTTTGAGGTTCTTTGAGTCGAAAAAAGTGGTTTTTGCAACAATGTCTGTCTGTCTGTGAACAAAATATTTCAAGAAAGATAATAGCTTGGAGGTTGAAATTTTATATTCCAATTCTTATTTACTCCTCATTAACGGGGTTCAGGAGCGATGTCTAAACGTACTTTAAAAAAAAACTAGACTATTATAAGGAATTTTTCAATGCGGTTTTTTTTTTAATGAATTAAATTCATAAGAGATTATTGGGACATCGAGCTATAATTTTTTTAATGACTTATTAAAAAATTATCGTAATTATTTTTTTTTGTTATCAAGCAAATACAAAAAAACAATCTGTCCCAATAATCTTTAATTTTTTTTTAAATTTAAAAATGAATTTATTGTTATTATTAATCACATATTAATTAAGAAATTTTTAAAATAAGCTTAGATGGTTTATTTAAATTTCAACTGTCAAATTAGTTCAGCATTCTTGCAATAGATGGCAGGCTAGTCTAACAGCTGACCTCCTAATAGCTTATATCTGGCCTATATTTATATATTTTTATGCTTTTATAAAAGATACATAATATATAATAACATTTATAAAGTATTTATTGTTATAAGATCAATGAAAATCAACCAAATGCATTAAATATTATTAGCTACCAATCTGACATCTCTTGGCAAATTTTTGAATTACTTGATTTTTTGGGCATACTTGTTATGACACACAACGCCATCTTATCGGGAAAAACATGCGTACCCACTTCGCTCCCGAGGCCCCTTAATATAACATAATACTGAATTGAATATTAATTCTGGTTTACGTTGAGAATTTCTATTTGTTCAACAATGGACAGTCTCCTTTTTTTGTGTTCTGAAAAAGATTTCTCTTGAAATATTTTTTCTTTTGAAATTATAAAAAAAAAGAACAAAATTAGTTCCTATTTGACTCAGAGAAAGAGAAAAATCTGTTTCGAAACGAAATGATCTGCAAAAAAATAATGGATGAAAAGATGTAATCATTTTCAAGCGTAACAAAATATATTAAAGTTTCCTGATTGAAAGTTATTCATTTCCAACATCTTTAAATCATGGACACCTGTACTATAAATTTTTTTTATGACTTGCTAATTACTTTTTGAATTTTTAAAAAAATGTTTAAGAAATTTAAATAAATTTATTGACTCTCTGGGGGATTGATAATGAAACTACTTCAATGGGTGGAAGAAAATAAGAAATTATTTAATTTTTTGAAATATGATACTAATGAAAAAATATACTTTATTAAATATATATAAGTTCTTATTAATAATAATTAAAAAAAAAAAATAGAGTTTTTTTAAAACTTGTGAATATAGTTTATTGAAATTATTGATTTATTTAAGAGGTAATTTTATATGGTCAAATGAATTTATTTTGAAACTTCCCGATCTACTTTTTTCTATTAAATTTTTAATATTCATTTCCTTATTCTCGTACTTCCTAATTGCAAATACTTATTATAAAATAACCCTCCCATTTAACCCTTAATTGAAAAAATGTATTATAATAACAACTATTGAAATAGAAACTCCTCTAACCTTTCTATTCTATTCAACAAATAGAAAAGATTTACTTAACTTTCATTAATTATAGGGATAGTCAAACTAAAATTCTGTTCACCAATACAGCCTCTAAAATAGGCTTTTTAAAAAATTACCTATATTATTTTTATTTATTCTTCAGAAGGGATAGCAAAGAAGATGTCAAAATTTATTATAATAGTTAGTTTCAATAAATACTGGGCTAAAGTCCCTCCCCTCCCCGGGGGCAAGCCCCCCGATCAATGCCATCTGCCTCCTTGGTTGTCTCAGCCCAATCTGTTTTTGTTTCTCTGTTGATATAGCTTATATGTATATTGACCGCCCCCCCCCCTGTTGGTAAGTTTGCCCCTTTCCTGCCCCCCCCCCCCCCACTGGCACCGTCACTGCTCCAAATACACACAAAGCATAAATAGGAAAATAAAATATTAAATTTTTGTACCGTTTAATCGTTTAAATCTTATAGATATCTTAGTTGTCGGTTAGAAAAAAAATCTCATCAGACAATTTTATCACCAATATGACAAAATAATTTTGTCCTTGACCCGAAGCATAATTGTGAAGCATTTAATACTTGTTCTAGAGAGACAGGACAGGCATGACTTTAGATGACGAAAAAGATATTAAACGAAAATATATAAATAATTAAAAATTACCTTCCACCTGGGGTTGTGACGAAAAATATTTTTGAAAATACAGTAGTTTTGTGAGTTATTTCTTTCTTCTTTTCTCTCTCTCCACTTTCTGTGTCTGTATCTGAGTCTGCTTAGATATCTCAAAAGCAAAAAATATTTGAGGATACCTTCCTAAGGCCCCCATACACCATCCGGTTTTCCTCAAGGCCCGGCCGGAATAGGGCTCGCCTCGAGGAAATCCTCAACGTGTGTGGTAGCGACCTCGAGGCCAAAGGGCGGCCTCGAGGCCAAAAATCCTGATTGAAATTCAATAATATTTTCCTCGAGGCCGGAATTCTGTCAGTTTATCGCTGCGTGTATGGCCACTTCAGGCGGGAATTTTAAAATATGTATTTGGAATATTTCAAATGGCTCGTGACCCGTGACTCAGAAAAAAGAGATTATTCCCGTCCCAAGCGAGAAATATTTATTTCATTTGAATTGACTACAAATCTTTTTGAAATAAATGGAATTAAATGCCGAAAAACACTTTAAAATAAATATAAATAATAAAATAAATAAAATTATTATAAATAATTAAAACTAAATAATTAAAATTATAAAATATATTTTTTTTTGTTTTGGCTTAAAAGGTATCTATATTAATTAGATTAATTTAATTAGAATGTTTCTATTATTAAATTTTAATTTAAAATATAAGAAATTTTATTATTATAATAATTATTATTATTAATTATTCATAATAATTTTATCTGAATATGAAAACATACTAAAAAAATTCTACAAATGATTACAAGAACTGTCAAAAGAGAACTAGTGTGTTGGTCTTGAGATAATCCTCAAGTCCGTTTCCTCGAGGAAAATCCTAGCGTGTATGTCCGAATTTTCCTTGGGGAAATCCTCAAGGAAATCCTTGAGACTTTTTTCCTTGAGGACGGCCTGAACGTGTATGGGGCCCTTAAGGCATTTTATTGAAAACTAAGATAAATTGGATAATTTGATATATTTTTTAGTTTTTTCAATTTTTTTTCCAAAATTATTGATTAAAATTAAAATATACTAGCTGGATTAAATATTTTACACATAGCATAAATAAAGAAAATATAATAAGCTTATTAAATTTTTAATATTTCGCCGATTCAATTATTGTATCTAGATTTGAAGGGGAAAGCCTATTTGTAAGCTACCCTTTAAGGGCCCCATACACGTTCAGGCCGTCCTCAAGGAAAAGTCTCAAGGATTTCCTCGAGAATTTCCCCAAGGAAAATTCGGACATACACGCTAGGGTTTTCCTCGAGGAAACGGACTTGAGGATTATCTCAAGACCAACACACTAGTTCTCTTTTGACAGTTCTTGTAATCATTTGTAGAATTTTTTTAGTATGTTTTCATATTCAGATAAAATTATTATAAATAATTAATAATAATAATTATTATAATAATAAAAATTCTTATATTTTAAATTAAAATTTAATAATAGAAACATTCTAATTAAATTAATCTAATTAATATAGATACCTTTTAAGCCAAAACAAAAAAAAAATATATTTTATAATTTTAATTATTTATAATAATTTTATTTATTTTATTATTTATATTTATTTTAGTCTTTTTTGGCATTTAATTCCTATTTATTTCAAATGAATTGTAGTCAATTCAAATGAAATAAATATTTCTCGCTTAGGTCTGGAATAATCTCTTTTCTCTGAGTCATAGATCACGGGCCATTTGCAATATTTCAAATACCTATTTTAAAATTCCCGCCTGAATTGGCCATACACGCAGCGATAAACTGACAGAAATCCGGCCTCGAGGAAAATATTATTGAAATTCAATCAGGATTTTTTGGCCTCGAGGCCGCCCTTTGGCCTCGAGGCCGCTACCACACACGTTGAGGATTTCCTCGAGGCCAGCCCTATTCCGGCCGGGCCTTGAGGAAATCCGGATGGTGTATGGGGGCCTTTAGACAGACCAGCATATGGGTTGCATAAACTCAAGGCGGTAGACAGCATTTTTCTTTATTTAGAGATAAATACAAATATAAATAAATTATGCAAAAGAGACTTAATAAAGGACAATTTTGCATTTCATTTACTCCAGTGATTCATAAGCCCTAATTATAAATGTATATAAACCTATTTTAAGAATCCTAATACTAACAAATCTTAGTTTTCTAAATTTATTTTCATTTATTCATTCAATATTTAGATATATCATTGTCATACTCGTAATATAGTATTTAAATTCATGACTTGAATCTTAAATTAACGGTTTTGTTTTATGTGAATGAAATTTATTCATATTTATTAATGAATAATCTTCATAATAAAACTAAATAGGGATAGATTTTCGAATAAATATAGAGTAGAATTTTCCAATATTATATTTGATGAGAGGGACTAGCTTAGCGGAAGTGAAAAATGTCAATTTTACCTCACGGCGCTAATTATGTATGTGCCGTTTATAAATATAGCCTATTATAAAAAGTCTTTTCGCCAATCGTATTTTTATATTATTTTATTTTTTTTTTTTTTTACCTTTTACAAAAAGAAATTTGATTCCTTGTTTAAATAAATAAAGAAAGTATAATTAAGTGTAATAATCATTAGCGATTTAATTTAAAATGTTTGGTTATTATTTTCAAATGCTTCGATGCACATTTTCAGGTGCAGTGAAGAAAAGAGAAAGAAAGAGAGAAAAAACTAGTTTAAGTGAGAGTGAAATGAACGAACCAGACAAGATTTAATTCATCTAAATTATTATACTTAAGAAAGGGAAACCGAATCTTCTAGCTAATATTTACTAAATAAAATTTATCAGCACTCACTTTCATACTTATTTTTCTATACTTGAACTATTGTGATAATAATTTTAATTAACAAAAAAATTTTTCATTACTGAAATTTTGTAATGATTGAATGACTTAGATCAGTGTTTTTGACTGTGGAACTGTGGGACGCGACGCCTAGGGGTGTCGTGAAACCTTTAGGGTCCGACCGAAACAAGATTTTCAGCCGAAACCGAAACCTAATTCCCATAGAAAATTCAAAACTTTTTCCCTTCTGTGCAAATCATTTTACCTTTTTTTTTAGAGACTTAATTTTTTCCGCCGCTTTTCCACTCGGCGGAAAATTTTTTTCCCCTTCTGTGGAAATTTACCTTTTTTGGGAAGGCAAAACTTTTTCCGCCAAAATTTTTCAACCTGTAAAGGGGTCGCGTAGTCAAAAAGATTGAAAAACACTGATTTAGATTATTTGGAGATAAAATACTATATTTTTAAAGTTATTTATTTATTTTTTTTTTAAACATTCACACTTTTTTTCTCATTCACACACACATTCACACAGTCTTTTCGGCAACTTAGGCCATATAAGATTTTATGATAACCGTTGTAATGAGTATATCTATTGGGGATCCAGGCATTTCTATTTAACCATATGGTATCCAAATGGCTTAAACAAAATCATCGGACTGCCTGGGGTCCGAACCCGCGACCTTTGGTATAGGAGGTAGGCACTTTACCTACTACACCAAGCCCGTGGGCTTTAAAATAATTTACTTCTTATTAAATTTGTTTTGAATTGTTGTAGTTTTGATTGTTTAAATTTGTTTGAAATATTCTTTCCTTACCGATTCTCGAGTTCAGGAATAGAGAAGCAAGAATCTAATTTATTGATACGACAGAAAAAAGAATAAGCGATTCCAGACCCTGGCGCTTCCTAATAAGAGAAAAGGAAACATTGGATTAGAGGAAAAAATAGAAAAAATGCTAATTTAGTTTATCATGGTACACCAAAATCAAATAATGTTTCAAGGGGTTTTTATTTTTATATTCAATTATTTTGATACATTTTATATAAATAGTTCGGATCTAAACCGAATATGAAACTCTAGGATTGATAGAATTTGGAACAAAAAGTAAAATTTTATCTATTAGTGTAATCAAAGTCGTAGAGTTTTTGATTAATATTAATTTTCTTTGCTAATTCATCTTCTCACAGATTAATTTTTCATTAAAAACATTTTTATTGTTTCTATTTGTTCTTTAATTATTATAAATATTTATATTTCCTTCAAAAGAAAAAAAAGAGAGTTAAAAGTTGACCTTTACCTCCCTCCATGCTCCTCCTTCAATAATATTTACACATGAGTTGTGCCAGTTTCTCAACTTTCTGTCCTTGAACTGAGAACGAACTCGAACTTCTTTTCAACTTAGGTTAGAAATTTTACTAAAAAAAAAAATCGAATTCGAAAATTGTATATATAAAAAAAAAAAAAAAAAATTAATTTTAAGTTACGATTATTAAAAAACTATTCTCTTGTAGGTATCCAAATATTGTTTACTAAATATATTAGTAGCC
The DNA here is from genome assembly GCA_023213315.1 of Euborellia annulipes. NCBI lineage: Eukaryota > Metazoa > Arthropoda > Insecta > Dermaptera > Anisolabididae > Euborellia > Euborellia annulipes. The sequence goes on along the minus strand of JAKCPI010004934.1, from coordinate 27,030 downwards.
CTCGGGGCTTGGCGTAGAGGATAGCGTGCTAACCTCATATACCAAACGTCGCGGGTTCGGACCCCAGGCAGTCCGATGATTTTATTTAAGCCAATTGGATACCAAATGGCTTAAATAAGAATGCCTGGACCCCATATATATATTTAACAATAACGTAAAAAGTCTTATTTGGCCTGAGTTGCCGAAAAGACTGTGTGAATGCGTGTGTGAGTGTGAATGAGAAAAAAGTGTGAGTGTTTAAAAATAATAAAAAAAAAATATATATATAGGTCTATATATTAGTGGCATAACTCAAAAATTTTTAATTTTGGTTTTTGTGAAAATTGAGTTCTAGATTAACTGAATTTTATTATATTGTTATGTTTAGACCTGGGGCAATCACTACTGATCATTTGTTCTTTTCCTTTCTGACCCTTTATAATCCTTAGAATAGTCCCCTCCTTTTTGCTAGGAGCAATTTGATATCCTCAGGCTTTATTTCAGCGCTTCCAAAAATTTCCCTTATTTTGTCTGTAAATTTTAATCTAATACTAATATCGTATAATAATAGTAAATTAATTAATTAGTATAAACTTTTTACGAAGCGTGTTAAAAAATTTATATTCATCTTTCAATAACACTAATCGACAAGGTTTTTTTCACAAGAAATCTGATTAGTGAACCTAGTGCATTTTTTCATTCTAAATTCAGATATGTAATTAGAATTTTTCCATCAGGCACAGTTTTAGAGATATAGAGCAAAATAGATTTTAGTCGAAAATGTGCTCTAAAACGGCTTTTATTTAAAATGTTCAAATTATTTTTAACGCGATACCCCGTCAAATTATGCAGATAGTTAGAATACATATAAATTTTAAGTTTCATCCCAATCGGAGGTCATTTAGACGTCCCGCAAACGGCTTAAAGTTTAGAAAAATCGAAATTTTCAAGATTTTTTTTGCTTTGGTCACCCCTAATACAATTTTATATATCCCTGAATGCAAAAAACATATATTTACGATATTCTATAGTTCTTTGGCTTTCTAAAAAGCATTCATTCGTAAAAATCTGTTAATTATTAACGAAATTATTAATAAAAACGTGAGCAAAGAAAAAACACAAGTACACTCATTGGTCGAAAAAAATGGACTTCATTTGAATTAAAAAGCGAACCCTATCTACGAGAAGCTAATGTATCCTCTCTGAGCATCGGGTCACGGGCCCTAACTTTATTATATATTATTTAAAAAAAAATATTTTTTGAATCTCATATCTTTATTTATACTTCTAAAAGCACAAGAGGTCCATTTTTTTGTCCAGTGAATGTACTTGGGTTTTTTCTTTGCTCACGTTTTTATTAATAATTTCGTTAATAATTAACAGATTTTTACGAATGAATGCTTTTTAGAAAGCCAAAGAACTATAGAATATCGTACATATATGTTTTTTGCATTCAGGGATCTATAAAATTGTATTAGGGGTGACCAAAGCAAAAAAAATCTTGAAAATTTCGATTTTTCTAAACTTTAAGCCGTTTGCGGGACGTCTAAATGACCTCCGATTGGGATGAAACTTAAAATTTATATGTATTCTAACTATCTGCATAATTTGACGGGGTATCGCGTTAAAAATAATTTGAACATTTTAAATAAAAGCCGTTTTAGAGCACATTTTCGACTAAAATCTATTTTGCTCTATATCTCTAAAACTGTGCCTGATGGGGAAAAACTGAATTGATATTTGAATTCAGCATGAAAAATACTTCTAGAATTTCATATCTTCATTCTTGTGAAAGAAAAAAAGTTCATTTTTGTCGACTAGTGTAATTGCAAATTCAATTTTTTATTAATTCTTTTTTGTCCTGTACTATATTATAAAACCAATTTAATGTAACCTAAAAACTTATGTAAGGCCAAGAAAATAACTTCTTAATACCCGTAGACCAATTTTTTTTTTTTTTTCCAATGGCCATTTCTCAATATTTTGCTTAATACTTTATTTTATTCAGCAATCGTAATAAGCCTTTATTTTTTTTTTCTTCGGAGATCATTAGAAATTGAAAATAAATTGTAGATTATATATTTCCGATGTTTGTTGTTATCCGTTCTTGTTTATTTAAATTTTTTACCCCAAGCACGGCGAAACCTCGGTGGGTGTTTCCGAGGAATCAGCGTGTTGAACGTCCCCGAAGCCATCTTTACAATTAATTTAAATATGTTTATAATTATATAACCCTAAATGGCCTCAGCACCCAAGAGGCAAAAGATAAATGGGTTGATTTACAAATATGGAAAATTATGAAAAAAAAAATCTATATAAATAGAGGACGTTTTGTGAGAATTCAGGAAAAATAGCTTTAATATTGAGAGAGAAAGAATGATTTCTTTTCTTTTACACAAGGAATTAATTATTTCTTCATCCCTTTTCGAATTAGCATCCCGTTTTTGCACAGAGTACTTGATAAATGACACACTACGCAAGATAAAATAATTAGAAGCCTCTCGAAATTTAATTCTCAATTTTTTTTTGTCTTTATTTCACAAACAGCTGGAGACATTTATCTCTTTCTCTTGTTGAGGTTTAAAAAAAAAATTTTAAGTTGCTATACTTTCCCCCAAAAGATTTATATACTAATTACTTTGCTTTTTGCTTGGCATTTAAGATGAAAAATATTTTCTCAAAAACTCAAAGGACCGAAAAAGTAGATGCCGGAACTTGAACCAAGATCTGCCCAAAAACATATTTATTTACTCCAAATATCTAAATTACGTTCTTTAAATTATTTCTTCATTCTTTTTCGAATTCGAATTCCACCTTAGTTTTTGCAAAGACTAAATACTTTTTAATTAATAAATAGAATTATTTTTCAAAATTCTCAAAAAAGGAGACTTGAGCAACCTCCTTCTTCAAACTCAAATCAACTCAAAATTTTAATAAAAACGTGAAAAAAATTGCCAAAAATTAAATCAATTAAGAACTTACAACACCATATACGAAACTTTTCGTTAAAATCGGTAGACCAAACAACCAGTCACGGTAAAGATTCCATTTCAAATGTTCTAAAAGAAAGTTGTATATTTCTTTATTATTTTAGTTAAAATTTCTAGACATTTATAAGCCTATATCCAAAATTAAATATTTTATCAGATAGATTAAATATTCGTGAGGAAAAGTGCGCTGACGTCATCTGAAACATCTTTCCCTCTCACAAATATGCACATGATTCATAGGAAAATAATTGCAAACCAAATGACTGACATGACTTTTTAATCAGCTCTCTCTGTCCCTCTTTCTTGAAATGATGGAAATTATGAAAAGATGATGGACCGGAAATCCCTTTGGACAAGGATCAAATCACGTAACTTGGACGTGCTCTCAAAGTCATGGACATTAATTCGAATTCCTTCCATTTGGTCCTATACGAAATATTTATGAATTATTTGCGAAGATAGATGAAAAATTTAGATTACAGGCTGTTGAAACTGAGAATTTTAGAGATGTACTTTTAAATTCAGTTGTGCAAGTTTTAGTAGGATCGTCCATCTGTTTGACATTTTAATATTTTATAGAAAGAAAGATAAGACACCACCATATCTTCAAAATCCCCAAATAATGTTCCTAAAAGGAAAATAAAAAAATTTTAAGGTTTAAAAAAAAAAATCAATTTGACTGATTTTTACTTTCTCCTCTATATATATGTCAATATATATAGAGAGAAAGTATTGGATTCATGTCAAAAATTCGATGTCGAGATTTTGATGGATCTTCACGTTTTGAGGTTCCCGGAATCCAAAAAAATCTGGTGTGACTGGCGCACAGCACACAACTTTCTCTCTTTCTGTGGTTGTCACACCAGATTTTTTGTGTCGACGTGTATTTCGTTTCCGACAGTACGGTATATTCGATTTTCAAGATGTAAAATTTATATGTGAAAATATTTATATTTTGTTACCATGGCCACCATTTCTCCTATCTTTTCTATGGAGTACAAGAGTAAAGTGGTATTCAGACGATTTCAATGATAAAATGAGAACATACATTTTAAAGAGCAACTAAAAAATAATTGATTTTTGAATTAAAAAAAAAAATCGTTAAAGCAAATTTAGAGAAAATCGAAAAAAAAACTGAAAAAGTGCATTAGTAAAGTACTAGTACTCTTTGGTCGATTTTGTTCAAAAGCTTCGTGTCACGTCCCAGGGGGGGTGCCTAACTTAAATATAAAATTTCAACCTCTTAGCCCTTTTCGTTTTTGAGATATTTTGTTCACAGACACACAGACAGACACACAGACAGACCATGTCGCGAAAACCACTTTTTTGGATTAAGGAGGCCTCAAAACGTGTATATCCATCAAAATCTCGACATCGAATTTTTGACATGAATCCAATACTTTCTCTCTATATATATATTACATATATAGGCCCTACATAGGTAAGAGAAAGTAAAAATTATTAACTATAAATATTGAAAATTTTCAATTTCGAATTATTTTCACAAAAATGTCATTAACAAGATTGTGACAGCCTCTTCGATTTTCACTCCTAAATGCTTTGTAAAAAGAAAAAAATAATAAAATAACAGTTTATAATTTTATTGTAAATTGTTAATGTTGAATGGCTTATAAATATTTAAATAACTTTTTTTATATGTACAGTATATATGGGGAGGAATAATTTTAGGACTACCACCCTGATGAGATACAACACACATCGAAATACTTCCTGGCATGATTCACCCCCATCCACTCCAAACAGCTAAATTAAAATTAATTTACTATTTTAAACCAGTCAGGGCCGTAGAACATCTCAGAGATCGCAGAAAAAAAAATACAAATAAAATTTAATTGGGCGAGAAGCTGTTAAAATATTAAAGCCCATGGGCCTGACAAGAAGAAAGAACAACAGCCTTGGAGATTGATGTTATTAAGCAATGCCAAATTATGTTGAAAATCGGGAAAAAATAGGTGCCCCTCGAGAAACTGGACTCTAAGGATGGCAGCCGCCGTTGGTACTTAATTATTTTCAAAAATGTATAATATTATAAATTCTAAATGGTCTGTGTAGTCTAAGAGTAGAATTAAATAATAATAAAACCTCTAAACAGTAAAGATAATTTTTCAAGAGAATAAAAATTGCTAAAAACTTTGCTAAACTGCCATGTCAACTAAACTTGACAATTTGACAACATTTTTGTCCTGATGAAGAGTACGATCGGCACTCGAAACGACGACAAAAAAATAGACTTTATTTTGTTTTTCGCCTTGTCTGCCCATACCACCACAACCTCATATCATAATATCCAGCCATCATGAAACAACTAATAATAAAAAAATTGTATACTCAAAAATTAAATAAATATTTTATATTGGTTTAAAATTTATTCATTTGGGGAAGTGGGACAATCGCCCACATTGTTCAAACCTCCTCTCCCCCCCCTCTCCACCTTCTTTCTAAGACCCTAAAGAAGTATAGTTCTTGCTTCATATTCCAATGGTCATTGGATTGCTCTCTGATTGATAAACTAAATTATAATTGTTAACAACTCATTTAAATAATAATGGTCTAATACTTATAGATTACTAAAAAAACGATTAATAACACTTTTTTATGCTCTGAGCTCTTGACTCTAAACATACAGTCTGCCAAAATAAGATTATTGCTCTGGGTCCTCAGTAAAAATTCATCCCTCAAAAATTCAGCCAATTGGCAAAATTTGTTGATACTCACATGTTAGGGTGTATGTTGCTGAACGTAGAGAAGAGCAAGGACGACGGAGGACGGGTGCAGACTGTGACTTGCAGCGGCTGCGTTCCTGCTCCCCTCTTTGCTTCTGCTCCTGCTCCTTCGGCCTCGTTGCCCTCCCTTCTTCCTTCACTTCCCCATGGCTTCTCATCCTTTTTTTTTTTTGCTCTCTCAGCTGTTTCACTTTCGTGCCTTTTAAGAATTAAAACTTTTACTATCTTACGGTATATTTTTTTTTTGTCAAAACAAACTTTTTAATTTTTCTCATTTCCGTTTGCAATTTTTTTTTTTTTTGTAATGGTAATTTCAACTGTACAGGCCATTAAGAGCCATTCTATACGTATTGTACATATAATTAAATATCAACTGTTTCGATAGGAACATTAAGGCTTTAAGACTTGTTTCTCGATGCCCACCCATCCCGAGGTATAGACGCGCCTGGCATTGCTTAACAATGATCTTGATAGCTCTAATTACTAAATATTTTATCTCATTACTATTTCGAAATTTGTCAATTTTAATCGCCCAGGAAAAAATTCCTTGATTCCCTCTCAATGTTTTCAGCATACCCAAAAAGAAATTAAAGTTTTTAGGCAGTTTTTGTCATAATTTAGAACTAGTCCTACTATTGATTGTTTAATTTAAATCTTTTACGTTGTTATAATAAATAAATTAAGTATTACGTACCTGAATTTGTCTCTGGAAGTGGGCGGGGGTTTGTGATTTTTTGAAATTTCTCCTGTTCGGGGTTTTATGATTAATCATATTTAAAACAATTGCAAACATTTTTTAAAATGAAAAATTTTTAAGGCCAAATAAATTTACATCTCCCTCCGTCCTTGGGACTAATTTTAATTTTTCTCTCTCTGGGTGGGGGGGGAGGCGTTTTGGCTATCACCACTGATTTCGCCACTGTCAATCCATAAGGGAGGTTGGCATTTGATTTGGATTTTTTGACTAATAACGCCAAAGGCCCGTTAAAATTAAATTAAATTAAGATTTAATGAAAAATTCTAATTCTAATTAATTGACTTGAATATATCGAGAAAAGTTTCTGTTTCTCTACCAGGTGCAAACATCAATGATAAAATTATTTAATATTTTCCTTATAATATGCGGAACAAATAGAAGAGTAACGTATATAATTAACATTAAAATGGCCTTGAAATCATTAACAGTACCCAGACACTTAGCATTAATTGAATACAAATAAATAAATACATAAATAAATAAACATTTTCAAGGCACCATTGAATACCCAAATTGTATTTAATCTGCCTATTTAAATATTGTCTTTTCTCTTTAGTATTATTAAGCCATAAAATAATACTACTTCTGTTTGTTTGTTGCCTTTTTTTTGTAAAGAAAACCCAACAACTGGAGAAAGTTCTCTGCTGTTATTTTTTTAGTTCCTTTAAAATGAAAAGAGCAGATTTAAATTTGTAAATTCCAGTTGAGCGATCGACCTTGGAAAGAGTTCATTGCCCTTTCTAGATAAATTCTTGTTTCTAGTATAGTCAAGAATAAATCATAGAAAATAATTTAAAATTCATTATAAAGAAAAATTATCTGGTGTGACTGGTCGCAGCACACAACTTTCTCTTACCTTCGATTATTTGAAAATTGTGTTACATGCTTATCACACGAGATTTTTTTGTGTCGACATATATTTAGTTTCCGGCAGTACGATATATTATATTGTATATTATTATTTATTTTTTTATTTTAAATTTGATTTAAGATCTTTTTCAAATACAATCCCGACCTTCCTCAGGACGATTAATTGCTAGAATACAAGATTAACAGTATTATATTTAATTATTATTGCAAATTATACAATATTCATTTAATCTATTGATATATGTATTAAGAGTGAGTGACTTGCTTGCTTAGAGCTTCTTACAATCATTATTTTAAACTGATTGATTGTAATAAGCTCTAAGCGAGCAAGTTACTCATTCTCTTAATACATATAGGCCTAGATTAAATAAATATTGTATAAATTGCAATGATAATTAAATATAATACTGTTAAACTTGTATTCTAACAATTAATTGTCCTGAGGATGGTCGTGATTTGCGATCGAAACGTCGACGGTTAACAATTAAATAAAAGTTGTTATTTAATTTCTTGGCTGCAAAGTCGCCTACACCCAAATCTAATTTTTGCCATAGATGTATATACTTTCTATATATTATTATAGATAAAAGAAAGTAAAAATAAGAAGATACGTATTTTTTAAATTCTATTATTAGAGTGTTTTCTTTTCTTCTCATCTATTAATTTAACAAGTTAAATACAAATAAATATTTGATTCTAAAATCTTTAAACTGAACTCACTTTCTATTTTAATGGAGTCATTATGACTATAATGTGGCAGTTCATGTATAAATAAATAAAATTTGGCTAAAAATATGCCTTTATCCGAATCACCCCTCCACCCAAATCATTTTCTGATCTATTATTCCTCTGGGTGCATGAAAAAATAAAATAAATTTTCTTCTTTTTTTTTTATTAAATATCTATTTTATTAATTTTTCTTATTCTTTATTCTAGATTCAAGTCTTTGCCCTCATTAAGCCTGAAGGACTTCTATTTCAATCATCTGGACACCTCTGCTCTCCAGAATTTTCATTCAAAATCTGGCTGCTTTTGTAAGTCTACCTATAATCTATATTGACAATCTTATAATTATTTCATCTTTTATTTATTTAAAATTACAGTATTCTCTTGAAAATAATTTAGAATTATCCATACAATTAAATAGAATGTTTTTTAAACGATTACTAACTTTACCATTTATTAATATTATTTGCACTTTATTGCAAACAGTGGCGGATCCTTGAGACATCTGTGTCATAGACATATGCACAGAGAGAGCCTTGCCTTTTTTGTTGTGGCCTCGTATCCTCTTAACAGGTTTTTCTTCTTTGAATTAGATTTTTAAAAATTTAGGTGTGTTTTAGAGGGAAAATTATACGAAAGTTGAAAATCCCTTTTAATATCCCACAATCAGAATTTATCTTCCCTTCCCCCCCCTCCCCCCCTCTTCTCCTCTTTCGATTTGCCATTCTGAAAGACGACCTAATTTTCTAGTCATAGAAAAGGCTCCTTAATATTTTTTTTTTTTTTTAATTTATCGAAGCCCATTTAAAACTCGGCCCTATTTATTTAAATTGAGTGGTGGCCAATTCAAATTAAAAAAATTTTTGTCTCACGAGACGGAATGCGAACCCGCGACCCTTGGTATAATACAAATGGCCAGCATGCTAACCACTACACCAAGACCCGAAGGCAACTTAATAAAATAAAATTTTTAGCAGAACCAGGTGAATGTATGCAGCCTGCATAGAATAAAAAACCTTTTAAAAATCGTCGACGTTTCGGGAACGCATCGCTAAGAGAGAAAGTACGTATTGCGATCATGTCAAAAATTCGATGTCGAGATTTTGATGGATATACACGTTTTGAGGTCCTCTGCGTTCAAAAAAAGTGGGTCCCGCAAATTTGTCTGCGTCTGTTTGTGAACAAAATATCTCAGGAACGAAAAGAGATAGGAAGTTTAAATTTTATATTTGGGTTAGACACCCCCATCCCCCTCCCCCCAAGGGATGAAAATAAGCTTTTGAACAAAATCGGTCAAAAAGTTCTAGTACTTACTGATGTATTTTTTCAGTTTTTTTTTTAGATTTTCTCCAAATTTGCTCCAACGGTTTTGGATTTAAAATTCATAAATCAACTATTTTTTTGATGCTCTTTAAAAAGTATATCAGTGAAATTTTTCGTGGAAATTATTTGAAGTACACTTTACTAATGTACTTTTTCAATTTTTTGCGATTTTCTCAAAATTCGCTCCAAGGATTAAAATTTATTAATCAACTAATTTTTAAAAAGTTTTCTTTAAAATATCAGTGAAATTTCTCGTGAAAATTGTTTTAAGTACCCTTTATTGATGTGGAAGCATGCGTAGCCCTGATCCTTCTTTCATTTGTACTTGAATATTAAACTACTAGATTAATTTAGAGATATTATAATGGAAATACCAGCCTTGTCTATTATAAAATAAAAAGACCATGGTAACAATAACTTTCCTTTTCCTTGGGAATTTGTAATTTAATTGTTCATCTCGTATATTTTAATGACGAAATGTCCCAATTAGTTTTCATTCTTTTTTTCATTTTTTAAATGTACTGGTATCTTGCATAATTCTCGAGCGTAATTAAACTGCCCCGGATGTATTTATATAATGCAAAACAATCAGGCCAGAGGCACTGTAATTTCTTTTACTTTCTCTTACCCTATACTGTATATGAAATATAGAGGGTATATACGGTAGAGGAAAGTATTACGATAATTTATTTTTGGTTGAGGAAGGTGTTAAAAAATTTTTTTCTTTTTTAATTAAATCTTCAATACAAGATGTTCTTTTCTCGGCACTTTTCTTCTACCGGCCCAGCATCTGTAAATTTTAAATTTTTTAATTAACAATTCAGATATTTGAAAATGGAATATTAGAATGTTCAAAAATGGAATATTATATAGCATCTCTACTAATAATGCTTAAAATTAAAAATTATATTAATAATAATCCTATAATTATTGAATAAGAGTAAATATCTAGTAAGTTTAGGTCTCCTTACGAGGGGAGGAGGGGATAATATAAAATCACTGTCTTCAAATTTCATAGTGTTTTAAAATTATGAAATTAACTTTTTTTAAGTCTTCTATTTGTTAACACGAAACAATAATGTTTAAATTTTATACCCCTCCTTCTCCCTCGTGACCGAGAGGTTAGAGATGTTGCCAAATGTTAATATTGATAATCTAAAATCGTATCATTTAAAGTCTAATGCCCGTAGATCTTAAGATCGCATTGAGTCTTCTATAACCTAAAAAGAGAAATGTGGCATTTTACCTATTCAAAATACCTATATATTTTTTTGAAATAAATATATCTTATTTTTATTATTTAAAAAAGAAATTGAGACATAGGGACAAATAGAAGATCTTAAGACCCTATTTCTTGTTGGTTCAACGTTTCAAATTCAATTGTAAGATGTAAGGCGAGCTTATGATCTAAGATATGTTGTTGCAAATGGGCTTAAATGGCCTAAGATGCCTAAAAGATTTTATAAAAAAAAATCGGGAGCGATAATTTATTATTTAGTATAGGCCTATCATACTTATATATAAAGCCCTTAAACCGGTGTCCGATGTGTGAACCCACCAATCAGGCCTCAGGGATGCCTCAGGGATAGCGCTGATTAGCGAAATTCAGAGAGGGCGGAGTCGGAGAGGCAAATTCAAAATTTTTAACTACTAAACGCGTACGAGACGCCGCCCGCCAGGGCTAGTTGATTATGGCGCGGAGAAGCCGCCCCATAATAAACTTGTATTATTTAGATTTACTCACTCACTGTGTTCTCCACAAGCGTCAGACCGTGTAACGGGCCGGCATATTTTTTTTTCCTGTCTCATCTCTCTTGATAAAATATGGAAAAATACGGAAATAAAGAAAGTAGAAAATACGTAGCTTAATATGTATTTAGATAAGAAATCAAAATCATTTAGTTCCATATATTTTTTTAAAATTTATTATTTCTAGATAAATCTGAGCCTAGCACATGGCTTAAAAATATGAACTGTTGAACTTAAATAAATAATAAAATCAAACTATTTATTAAAATTAAAATTAACATTTTAACACATTAAGTGCATTTTTCCATTGTAATATGTGAACTTCTATTAATCAATTCTGAAGATAGCAGCAACAGGGTCGTAACTAGGGGGAATCCCGGGGGAGGCTTGCTCCTCCCCCCAGAAGGCTCGCCCCCCCCCCCTAGAAGGCCACCCATCCCAAGAAAAATTGAGACAATATGGGGCCTCTCAGGCCCCCGGAGGATGGCTGGTCCCATGCCCACCCCCCAGCCAAATTCCCTAGTTACGCCCATGGGCAGCAATGTGGCATATACCTAATAAATAAAGTTTTAAAAAGTTAATTTTAATTTTAATAAATACTTTGGTAACACATAAACTGTTTTGTTAAATTTGATCATAAGTTCAAACTTTCATATATTAATATATTTATAATGTTTTTACTAGTGCCACGGTGAAAAGATTAACCTTTTAACTAACTTTAACTTTTTTTGGAAAATTACACTGAAAAATGAAAAAGAAAAAAATGTATATAGTAAAATTTATTTATTTTATTTATTAATATTAATTATCATACAAATTTTAAAAGATAAATGCATATAACTCTGATAATTGACATATTAGTAGATGATGGAATGTTATTAGTTTCAGTTTAAAATAATAATTAATAATAAATAAAAAAGTGTGACTTGAAAATTATAATCATTTTGATCCGTTATATGATTGATTAAGATGGATTAGTCCTGTCCAGCATCCGGAATCGCAAAGCTCCTTGAGGGAAGTAGAGAGGAGCCACTTTGTACTCCAAGGGTTCATGGTGATATTCCACTTTGTATGATTGGATAATCTGTAAAAAAATGAATAATACATGAAAGTTAATCTTATTTAATAGTATAACATCTGACGGCTTTGTAAATGATTGATTCGATATTAAATTTTAAACAGACCACCAAGAATATAGTCATAGAAAAGGGGGGGAGAGTATGCGGGAAGGCTCAAAACTGAAACTTCTAAAGAGAAATTAAACATACTCTAATTATATATACTGTATTTACTCTTAATTATAAAAAATTTCAAAATTGCTAATCGCCATCCATTTTAGAGGAGGCTCGTGACTAATCGGATATCAAATATTTCGGAATGTTCGTATGATACTCGCCAGTGCCGGCAGAGGATTTCGTGGTGATTTCTTATTATAAACTGGTTAAAAAGCTCTATCAATTGCCAATGGGTGGCGAAAATAAAGTTTATTAATTCTATATAACGTTCTAAGTTAATGACTTAAAAAATATGATGGTTTGTAATTAGTGAGTAAATCAACTAAATTTTTTAAAGAAATGATGAATTTGCAAAAAGAAATTGGGAATTTAATGTCGAAATGTAGAGATGATCCAACTAGTAAGTTGTAAGTTTAATGATCCATTAAATTATTATTATTATTTTCCAAAGTAATTTATTTAAAAAATTTAAAAAATTATTATTAAAGTAATTAATTGCGTAGAGAATAGGTAAATTTGTTATTGCAGCAACTTTTATAACCAGGTAATTTTAAATTTTACAACAATTAAATATGAACATTAAATAAGTAAATTGCAAAAGTTGTAAATTTTTTTTTTAATTTCTTGATGGAGCTAGTTTGGCTGCCTAACTTTAAGGCAGAGGCTGCTTGCTCGAACTGGTTGGTGGCCCGGGCTCACTCACTGTCGAACAAATTAATTAATTTTTTTCAACGTTAGGCCTATCACTTATGTTTCGATAAAACTAGTTGAAAATGTTTGTTCTTATCTTTAAAAAGTCCAATTTGTCATTTAATATGGTCTAAATCAGTGGTTCTCTAAGATTAACGACACTGCTCCAGGGGAACCGAGGAAATATTTCAATATTAGACTGAACTTTGTTTTGACTTAGGAAATAGTTTTGATATAGATTAAAAAAGTCGGCAATTTGGAACTGAATTAATTTTCTTAGAAAATACAAATTTACGATGGGAGTCTTAAGTAGCCTACATATCCAAATTTAAATTCCATCTCTAATTTAAGGTGAAAACTTTTTATAATTCATTAAAAAATCTGGTGTGATAGTCGCACTGCGCACAACTTTCTCTTACCTTCGGTAAAGTAGTATTCTGTGCTTGTCACACCATATTTTTTTGTATCGAGATATATTTAGTTTCCGATAGTACGGTACATTTGAATTCAAGATGTAAAATTTATAAACAGAAAAATATTTATATTTTATTACCATGGCAACCATTTTTCTACTATCTTTTCTATGAACTACAGGAGTAAAATGGGAGAGCAAAATGAAAATATACATTTTAAAGAATAATTCAATTTTGAATTTTAATCAATATCGTTAGATCGAATTTTGAGAAAATGGAAAAAAACTGAAAAAGTACATCAGTAAAGTACTAGTACTTTTTGGCCGAATTTGTTCAAAAGCTTCGTGTTACGTCCCTGGGGGTACCTAACTTAAATATAAAATTTCACTCTCCTAGCTCTTTTTGTTCTTGAAATAATTTATTCACAGACAGACAGACCATGTCCCGAAAACCACTTTTTTGGATTCAGGGGACCTCAAAACGTGTATATTCATCAAAATCTCGACATCGAATTTTTGACATGAATCCAATACTTTCTCTTTTTATATATTAACATATATAGGGGTAAGAGGATGTAAAATGAGGTATCTAACGAGTTGCAAAACTTTTCTCTCTTCTTAATCAGAGTTAACCATAATCCTAATAGCCTTAGGATTGAATAATCATACAACACGTAAGAGGTTGCCTACTTTATAATTTTAAAATAATTTAATATATGACCTTTGGACAATAGCCAAAATTTTGTTTAGTTTTTCCAAATAAATTTAGAGTCTATATCCAGTTCCACTTAACCGATTGTTGAGAGAATTGGTCCAGGGCACTAGCCAAACTTTCTTATCTATTCTTATTATGACTGGGTTTGTAAATATTTGGTTCTAGGAAAGTTGGACAAACCGTGATTCACGATAAAAAATTTACAGCTTATTTTTACTGCTCCCTACAGACCAAATCTCATCCTAACCAACTAACACTGATTCCAGAGATATCAACAAAATATCCCCACAGACGCACCCACATATTCATTCATGTATGCACAGCAAGATTTTATTTTACATTTCTGGGGTCTGAAATGTAAAGGTATATAGTAAAAATTGGGAGGTTAGATTTTCACGTTCATATTACTTTCCCCTTTCTCCTTTATATTAACTTATATTATAATAATAGCGGGGAAATTGAATAATTACCTTTGCAATGAGCGTTTGTATCTCAAGCTCCGCAAACCGCCTACCAATACACATTCTTTTACCAAAGCCGAAAGGCAGTGATGCATGTGGATGTCTTGTAGTGAGTGCCAGTGGGCATCCTATTCTTTCTGAATTCTTAAGCCACCTCTCTGGCAAGAATTGGTCAGCTTTGGAAAAATAACGCTCTTGGTTGCTAATCACATAGTGTTGGAATACCACCTGCGTCTGTAAATTTTAACAAATGAATTAATTATTTTAAAACTCAATTAATTTTAAAATATATTATTCAATAGATGTTTAATAATATCAAACACCAAAAGAGATTAAATAAGTTAATTGTTATATTTATTAAATTTTGAAGTTAAAAGAAGAATTAAAAAGATAAGTTTTGGTTATTTGCAATTTTAATATTTATATTGCTCCCCTAGGCTATGTACGAAGGATTGAGTTATTTTTCTACTTTTTCGCGAATTGGCGAATAAAAATAAAAATTTTAAATCTTGCTGTTTGGAGTGTCCGTCACGCTCATATTTGAAGCCAAAACCACGTGGGTTCCATCACTCGTAATCTACATATACTGTACAGCCTTAAGAAACATATAGCTTTCTATTATAATGTCAATATCAAAATAATAACTGTATTTTATATTTCAATCCTAGATAGGGATCATTCACAATTCATATTTATATTTATTAACTTTATTATCAAAAGACCGAAAAAAGGTATATACAGTTGGCCCCACAAATGCCTGATGTGCTTTGAGCTTAGTCAACCAAACCAATTTAAAAAAATAAATAAATCATCTTTTTATAATATAATTGAAGGAGAAAAGTTACTTTTAAGGTGCGCGTCTCGAAAAACGGTTAGAACACTATAGACTACCGAGTTACTCGAGGCGGCAAGAGATGGCATTAGTTTTCCCCATAGGAATATAAAGGATTTTTTACATTTCATTCTAGAGCTTCCGGCTAATTAATTAAAGGCAAAAAATTAATTATTCTTTATCACAATGATTACTAATTTAATTATCTACAACTTATAGAGCTCCTTTTTTTAAAATATCTTTTATTTAATGCGATTAATCTAAAAAAATTTTTTTTTTTCGAAAATCAAATAATGGGCTTCTATAAGTTGTAGATATTTTAAATAGCTTTAATTAAAAAAAAATTTGAGGTCGATAGCTTCAAAATTGTGGCCGCTGGAAACTCCGAAAATTAGCACCCCGAGACGCACACCTTAAAGCAACAGTTCCGACAGCTAGGCATTTTAGTTGCCTAAGCTCAAGGCTCTATTTTCGAGCACATCAAGCACTTGTGTCACCTACTGTACACCGGGTGTTTGACCACTGATATTCCAATTTGTACTCAGCAATCCCATCTCTAAGCCACTGCACCAAACTCGGCTATTTCATGATAAATTACCGTCCTTCCAGAGGAATCTATTTTTTTTTTTTTTTTTTTAATTGATAAATATAAATATGATTTGTAATTTACTAGCAAATTTGCTTGACAAAACTTGTCGAAATTATTTAATAATATCGGGGTATATAAAAAACAAGAATTGTAATGACCGGATGCAACTCTGGAAAATATTTAAAGAAAGTTCAAAGCACAAAGAAAAATAACTTTCCTCAAAGAAATGTAAATAGCATGAGCGAAATATATCGTGAGATTATGGATTTTGAGAAAGTATCTTTAAAGAAGTCAACTGGATAGTAAATTAATATCATAATTGCGAAATATTAATTAAGAAGTCTATATTATTATTATTTTATTGTAATAAACGACTAAGCTCCTTGAAATAGCTATTAACTTCCTTTTAGTCAAAGCAAAAACATTTCAAGTATTATAGGCCTATATAGATATAAATACAATGTAAGGTCTAGAAAAAAAAGAATCAATTAATCAAATTAAAAAGAGGATAAAAATTTAATTGACAAGAGAAAGTTTTATTCATTTGTCAAAGAATGAATTCCTTTTTTTCATCTTGTCATTGAATCCTATATAAATCATTTGGACAGAGGAGAATCCATTTCTCTCGCTCACTCACTCCTTCTGGAATCAGGTAGCCTTTGATTATGGTGTCTCTTGTCAATGTTCTGCCGTTTCCAACCACAACCGGGAACATCCTGTGAAAACAAACAAAAAAAGCTTTTAAATTTAAGGACAACAATTGGACAAAAAGAAGCGAGAATTTTTTTTCACTATTTTATCAAAAACTTGAATTCATTTTGCATTTATGTCAAAAATTTGATCTCGAGATTTTGATGAACTTTTAAATAAAATCGGCCTGAATGATGTGATTATTTTTGAGTTTTTTATATTTTCTCAAAATTAACTTTTTTGATTAAAATGCATAAATCAATTATTTTGTAAATGAACTTTAAAATGGATATTCTCATTTTACCCTCACATAAATTGTTTGAAGCACAATTTTCTCTTGTACTTGAAATGAAAAATGAGAGAAATAGTTATCAAAATACAGGAGAATCTCGCTTAACGAGCATAATTTGTTCCAGAATCATACTAGTAAAGCGAAACACTCGTTAAGCGAAATAATAACATTCTTCCTCCACACAGACTTATATAACATGCGCGCAATCCGGGACTTCCCCTCTCCTCGCTACTCGTTATGCGAAACGACGCTCTTTAAGCAAGCTATTCTTTTACACTTTGATTTGCTCGTTATGCAAATTATGAGACGTGCTCGCTAAGCGAGGTTCTACTGTATATATATTTTTATAAATTTTACTTATTCATTTCTATCTAATGTGTCCCTATCCTCTTCATACCATTGATGAAAAGTGATATGGAGGAAAGCAGCCACAAAGGAAACAGAGCCCTTTAACAAAACGTTTCGGCTTTTAATATACGCCATCTTCAGTTGTTTAAAAGTCTGCAAATAGAGTTGTTAATATATATTGTTCATAAACGAATCATTCACAAATTGCTTATGGGGGAGTACAATGCAAATAATTAAATTATACATATGATGTTACAAAGCCTAAAGTAAATTTCAAAAAAAAAAAAAAAAAAATCAAATTGGCACAATAAATTTAGCCGAAAGGTTTTGTTAAATGAGTCTGTTTTTAATCAATAGAGGTTCCTTCCACATCACACTTCTTACCTCTTCTTACCAGTCTAATTGTTAGATTGTTATTTCGAAGAATACTACTTTTTGATAATTTTGATAATATAAAACAGTGAGAACATAGTAACCTTTAATTTAATGAGGGTGTCTTTTTATGCAGAAGTTATAGCTAAAACTAGTGATAAAAATAATAAATCTTGGATAGATTACCGATAAAAAGAGTACTAAAAAGAGAAAGGCCATTAAAAAGTAAAATAAAAATTCAAAATAAATAATATGCAAATAAATCACATCATTTTTTATAAAGTATCATGTTTTTTTCTAAGTCATCTGGTAGGTCAAGGTTGCATTAGATACCTTTTACTTTTCATAAAATATTAATTATATTATAAAGGAATTAATTAATATAAAAATATTAATTAATTATAAAGGAAATAGGCAGGCAAAAGCAAATTAATGACAAATTGTTTTATTTAGAAACTCTATCGACGTATCGGCTTTCTTAGTGGTGAATAATTGTCAAAAGGCATGGCTTGAGAGGTCAAGAATATTTGCCAAAAACTACTTTTGAAACTTCAATTTTTCATGTTATTTCTGGATTATAAAGATTTATTGAAATTGAAAAGGATGTATCTTTTTATATAATACGTATTTCAATTGAGGAGATGAAATTTTTATAAAAGTTAAAAGAAACTTAATAATTTATGATACAGGTTGGTACGTAATCAGTGACCTAAATGACATAAAGTTCATGAACAAAGATGTAAAAAACGAAATGCAATAAAAAAAAAAACCCGGTTCATGCCTTAGCAATTAAAATGATAATTTAAATGGAAGACGATTGACCTGAGTGTCTCTCTAATACAGGCTCTGAGATAGTGAAGTTGTTCCAGTTTCTCGGTTGTAAGTTCCATGGTGGGAGTAGGTAATACTCGGCTCACCTCCTGCCCGAGGAGTTTCTGTTTCTCAGGATGAAGAGCGAGCTGGTAGAGCGTTGACGCTACTGTCGATGATGTCTGGCAACAATTAGATTTTTTATCAATAATTTTTATGCTACTGATGTCAGTGACTGTATAATTATCGAATAGTGAAATGTTTCAATTGAAATCGGAGGCTTTTATTTTTTGACTGATACTGTTCCTTTCACTATTCAATAATATTTTTACCACATTCTGAAATAAGCAAAGGATTAATTTTGTTTTTTAAACTATTAGCTCAATGGAAGATAGATTGGGTTCAGTAATATATTTACATACTAACAATGTAAGTGAAGTGAGAATGGTTGTCTGATTTTAATTTTCTATAATAAACTGCTAACATTTTTTTTTTAGCTAAATATTTTTCGAGATTTATATATTTGAATAAGATAATAGTATTAAATCTTCAATACAAGATGTTCCTTTCTCGGCACTCTTGGTTGAATTTAGGTGGTAGGTTTTCAAATTCTTAATAAAATTTTTGAATTTTATTAGGTTGGTTTACATTGCGGGCCGTTCACAAATGTTTCGGCTGAAAGATGGCGAAAGCCGAAACATTTGTGAACGGCCCGCAATGTAAACCAACCTAATAAAAACCTCTGTTAATAAAATTCAAAAATTTTATTAAGAATTTGAAAACCTACCACCTAAATTCAACCAAGAGTGCCGAGAAAGGAATATCTTGTATTGAAGATTAAATTCTACCGGCCCAGCATCTGTAAATTTTAAAGATAATAGTATTCAAAATACCCCGATTCGGACTAAACAAGTCATAGATATATTTATGTTTGGCCTCACCAATAAAAAACACTCACAGTCTCTTTAAAAAAAAAAAATTTTGTCTTTTTTGGCATCTTAGGCCATATAGACTTTGAATTATACTTATTATAATAATACGATGTATATTGGGTTCCAGGCACATTTATTTATACCATTTGGTATTAAAATGATTTAAATAAATATTCTTCGGACTGCATGGGGAACCCGCGCCCCCTTTAGGTTATCAATATTGACAGTTGTCAACATCTCTAAACTCCCCACGGGGGGGGGGGGCATTTCTAACACTTGTAAGATAACAATAAGATGATTGGAGATTTTTGGCAGGGGCGTAACTATCTCTTTCACACCACCGTAACTATCTCTTTCACACCGAGGCACAGTCGAATTTTAGGATCCCTCACAAATTTTCGACAAGTAAAAAAAATAAAAGAAAAAATCTGGTCTGACTGGTCGCACAGCACACAACTTTCTTATACCTTCGGTGTGTTCTGTGCTTGTCACGCCAGATTTTTTGTGTCTAAATATATTTAGTTTCCGCCGATATATTAGAATTCAAGATGTAAAATTTATAAGCATGGGAATATGTTTATATTTTGTTAGCATGGCAACCAGTTCTCCTATATTTCCTATAAAGTACAAGAGTAAAGTGATCTTCATAAGATTTCAATGGCAAAATGAGAATATACATTTTAAAGAGCATCTGAAAAATAATTGATTTTAATCAAAATCGTTCAGATGAATTTTGATTAAAAGCTTATTTTCACACGCCTCAGTGGGGTGCACTTAAATGGACCGTTTATTTTGAAAGTTGTGTAAGTCCTTTTCTATTGTTTCGTGAAAACGAAAGGTTAACATATCTGTTTATTAAGAAACCTATTTACCGACCAATTTTCAATTGCACAAAACATGGGAATTTTTTAAGAAATTTACCATTAGCTACTTATACATAGAAAATTTACATTAATTTAAGCATAAATTATATGATATCTCATTTAAAAAAAAAATGGACTTACACCACTTTTAAAATAAACGGTCCAAATATAAAATTTCAATCTCCTATCTCAATTCCTTCATGCTTTAACACAGACAGACCAACCATGTTGCAAAAACCACTTTTTTTGACTCAGGGGACCTCAAAACATGTATATCCTCGACATCGAATTTTTGACATGAATCCAATATATAGGCTATTCATATTTAGGCAAGAGAAAGTAAAAAGTAGGAAGACAACTTTCACAGATATATTAAGATGAAATCATAGTACTTATAACTTTTAATATAAATATATTTACAATCAACTTGATATAATAAACCTAAAATTTATTATTAAATAAATAAAAATAAATAACATTCTTTTATTTTTAATAAAATCTTCCCCTCAATACCACCTTCCCCCCCAATCCTTACCACCCTTTATTTAATAACAACTTACCCTTCAAAACTTAATAAAAAAATTTTTTATAAAAAAAATCTATGGCTATGTAAACTAAGCAGAAAAAAATATTGCAACTCCTAACGCCGCGACGAATTAACAATACTGGGATCACTACACAAGAAAATACAAAATGTATTTAAACTCTAGAAGACATTTACTTAATATTGAATATTGTATATACCGTGTCTACCCCTACGAGGAACATGTCAATAGCAAGAACAGTAGCAGTTTTGATATCAAGCCTCCCTTCCCGGCGAGTTACTGCAAGGACTCTTTCAAGCAAAGAAGCTTCATGTGAAGTTCCAATCTCTTGATTGGTTGTTTGTGCTTCAATACGTTTCATTGCTGACACGATATGCCTCGTGGCGAAGCTGTTAACATTCAAATATACAAATACGTTATTAATAGATAAAATAAGTTTTGCAAGGGACAAAGATGCACTCCAAATCCGCCGATGCTCCTAACCAAAATTTCGAGTGTACAATTGTAAACATTTAACATAACATTTTCTTATATTTTCTTTTTCCATTCAATAATGTAATAAATTGAATTTTACCTTTACCTCTTAAAGACATTTGGCCCGCCAACAAATTAAATCAGATGAGATATTATTATTTAAATTAATTTAATATTTTGATTTTCTTTTTTAATGGATCTTTTCTACACAAATCGTTTGATCAGTCTTGTTTAATTCCGCAACAGAAACAAGAAAATGTATAGTAAAATTCAATAAGTATGTTTTCTAGGGAAAATAACGCAAAAAAATTACAAAAATTTGATTTTCAATATGCAAAAATTTTATATAAATTAATGTACATTTCTTTAAATAGTGATTACAATTGGAGATGGCTGATGAATAACTATATTCAGGAGATGATGAAAATGCAACCAACAAAAAAATAAAATTTCAATTTTCTCTGCCGACGTTTCGAACGGTCATCGCGCTCATCATCAGGACCTATGGTCAACAAAATTTATTCTTATATTAGACAGATTTACATTAAAATAACATTACATCAGAGAATGATTACATACAGAAGGAAAAGTCAAGTTTATATGGAAATAGTTTGAATATATAATATATATTCATTTATTTATATATAAATGTATACATATTTATATTGTTGATACTTCAAAATAATTTGAATATATATAAAACAACTGAACTGTAGACAACAATCTATACGTAATTATACTCTGCTGTAATGTTATTTTAATGTAAATCTATCTAATCTAACCCTTAAATAAATGCTGTTGACCATAGATCCTGATGATGAGCGCGATGAGCGTTCGAAACATCGATAGAGAAAATTGAAATTTTGTTGTTGTTTTTTTTTGTTGGCTGCCTTTTCATCATCTCCTGAATTCATTTTGTTAAACATTTTTTTAGGCATCTGGGTCCATTTAGACTCCCCTCCCTCTTGTTTATTTAAATTAATTGGTATCCAATATAATTTGAATTCAGAAATTGATAGATATTATTTTATTTTATTATTAGGTTATTTCGACTGACTCCTTGATTGTGTCGAGGGCTGCGATGTATTCTCTCCAAGCACGGGTAGGAAATATTTTCCAGATGGGAACCTCCAGTTCTAATTTGTAGACTGTACTGAAGAAAGTTTTGATGGCATTGATGAATTTCTGGGTATCTGACGAGCCTTCGGATTCTAAACAGCCAAGCTTCGTATCAAGAGCCACTCGTGCAATTGCTGTTAAATAAAATCACAAGTCCCAGTTAATTTATTATAATCACAAATACTGCTTAAAAAATACATTGATGTGAAGTTATATTGGTTGCCTACCTACAGGCGCTTACATAAAAGAAAATAATCTTATATTTTTTTTTTTTTATTTAAATCATATTCAGCATTTATGAAAATCATTAATATTAAATTAAATATCTTCATGCTCACCTCTTGCTTACGATTTTAAATAAAAGAAATAAATAAATTTATTAACGATCCGCTTAGAGGCACAAATCCTTGGTGGCTAGATCCAAACAAATCAAATACAAATTTATAATACAAAACAACAAATTATAAAATAATATTCAGGATCTTTCAGAAGCTTTTAAACATAAACTATCGATATTTCTCTTATATCTCTCTATGATACTATAAAAATACTTACATAAAAGACTTAAAAGACTTACATTCAAGTGACCATTTGTGAATTTCATTCATAAAATCTTCAGGCATCTCTTGATTTTCATCCCTTAATTCACGAATCCTAAAAAAAATGATGCTATTAATATTAATATTATCCTTTACAACTCAATAGGCTAAATAATATATATTTTTATAATAAATTTCTAAAGGGAAAAAAATTAATTGATTAAATACTGTATTTTGAGATGTTTGCTAGACAAAATTTTCAAAATTAAAGAAAATAATATTAAATTTTATACGAGGCATATCCGGAAAGTAGGTACCGTTTTGAAAAAAAAAAAAAAGTAAAAAAATTTTTTTGAAGCAAATTTTATTTTTACATGAAAATACATGTCTTAAACTATTTTTCAACATAGTTTCCGCCAATGTTCAAACACTTGTCGTAATGTTCTTACTTTCCGAATATCCCTCGTATAACGAGCGCTCTGGAACAAAACCTATTAGCATTTTAATTGTAAAATTAATTTTACCTACTTATAATGTTTCAACTAGAGCAACGTTTTCAAAGCTTGGAGGCGCGCCTCCCTACTGAAGCAATTTTCCAATTGATTGCTAGTTTTATAAATAAAATAATAAATAAGAAAGAAAAAAAAAAAAAAAAAAAATAGAAATTTATATTTTTTAGCATTAAAAATCTTTGTTTTTGTATTATTTTATATTGTATTTTGTATGTATTTTATTTTGTATTATTTTATGATATTTTGGGATAGGGCTCTACGATTAAATATTTTTAAGGGAGGCGTGGTAACATAAAGTTTGAAAACCGCTGAACTAGACCCAAAGGTTAATAGATTAAATAATTTTGTTCATTTTCATAGGCCAACTTTTCTCTTATCCACCCTTTGTTTTTATGATGGAATTTTTTATGTACTATTTATAAAAAATTTTCGATACTGATATTTCAAATTGACTAACTTGATAACATATAGCTTAAGTATGATTTTTCTATACACAACTAAACCATTCTCTTATTTTATAAATCAATTTTTTTGTTTCTCAGAAAAGCCAATAGATAGGGACACGAGTAAGTGTAGTCTAGAAAATAAAATCTATATTTTTTTTATCTTTTTATAAAAATGGTATCTTACGATAAAAGTAGTGTGTCAGTGATAACGATATCAGGAAATTTTAGGATCCCTTCTATTAGAATGGTTCTTTTTTTCTGAATTCATATTCAGCATTTTATCTAACTATTGTTAAAAAAATCTATAATGTGAATTACATACGATTCCCTTTGACGCGGCTTTAAAACTCTAGAGGCATATTTACTCTAGTTCCTCCAGTTTTTGGATCAACTCTACTCCGTTGAAGGCGATACTAGAGAATGTTATTATTTCACCCTTCTCTTATGGTCGGAGAGCTGGTTCAGCCCTGGTTCTACTTCTTAAATTAAAAATTATGAGAGATAAATTTTTTCAAGTATGCAACTTGAAAATCTCCAAAAGTTTATTACCATCTATTGTTATTAAAAGATTTTCTTTCTTTTTAATATGTATGAAAATGAAGGTTTTTTATACAGAAAGGTCAACAATCTTCTTTATATTACTCTATAGCTACTCTATATTTTAAATAAAAGTATTATTATAATTTTAATAAAATAGGATCAAAAAGCTTCAGGTCTTTTTATTATTATATAAAAAATTCCATCTTTTGTTTAAACATAAATGTCTTAAAAGTCAAATAGGTTTTATTATTATTCTCTTATGAGACAAAATGGAATTTTTTTTATTTATTCTATTTTTACTTTTTTTTTTAAATAAGGCCAAATGATTTCAAATAATTCTATAAATGCTTTCTATCCGTTTCACAAAAATGATACTCGCGCTTATTTATTTATTAAATCTTAAACTGTTTCAAATCAGTAGCGTATCCAGGTGGGGCGAAGGGGGGGCGCTCGCCCCCTTTGATTTGTAATCAAGTGAATTTTTTTTTTAAACATTCACACTTTTTCTCATTCACACTCACACTCAAACACACATTCACACAGTATTTTCGGCAACTTAGGCCATTTAAGACTTTTACGATAACCGTTGTAATGAATATATCTATTGTGGGTCCAGACATTTCTATTTAAACCATCTGGTATTCAAATGGCTTAAATAAAATCATCGGACTGCGATTTCCTGGGGTTCGAACCCGCGACGTTTGGTATAGGAGGTAGACACGCTACCTACTACGCCAAACCCGGGGGCATCAATTCAAATTTTGTCGCTTGGGGTGAAAAACGAATCTCCGGCTTAATACTTTGCCTTTCTTTTATACCACTTTAACATGTTTCGTTATTTCAGTTCATATAAGAATAAGTTTTAATTTATTTTTATTATTTTCCATCAGAAAATAGTGTAGCATTCACAGAGGCGTACCGAGGCAGTTGAGGGCCTGGGGCGGCACTAGAAGAGGGGGCCTTATATTGAATTTTTTTTTGGGGAGGGGGTGCTCAGCTTTAAATATTTTTCTCCTCCATACACAAAAATATTTTTAAAATACCCTGAACCCCAAGGGCTCCGGGGCCTTTTCCGGCTAAAGAGAAATTTTCATTAAATTTTGTATTTTTTTATCTAAATTTTTCAGTTTTTACTTGAGCCCTGAGGGCCCCGGGGCCTTTTAAAGAGAAATTTTCATTAAATTTTGTATTTTTTTATCTAAATTTTTCCGTTTTTACTTGAGCCCTGAGGGCCCCGGGGCCTTTTAAAGAGAAATTTTCATTAAATTTTGTATTTTTTTATCTAAATTTTTCCGTTTTTACTTGAGCCCTGAGGGCCCCGGGGCCTTTTAAAGAGAAATTTTCATTAAATTTTGTATTTTTCTATCTAAATTTTTCCGTTTTTACTTGAGCCCTGAGGGCCCCGGGGCCTTTTAAAGAGAAATTTTCATTAAATTTTGTATTTTTTTATCTAAATTTTTCAGTTTTTACTTGAGCCCTGAGGGCCCCGGGGCCTTTTAAAGAGAAATTTTCATTAAATTTTGTATTTTTTTATCTAAATTTTTCCGTTTTTTCTTGAGCCCTGAGGGCCCCGGGGCCTCTCAAAGAGAAATTTTCATTAAATTTTTTTTTTTATAAATATATGGGGGCCTATGCCGGCTCGGGGCCTGGGGCGGACCGCCCCCCCCCGCCCCCCCCCCCCTCGGTACGCCACTGAGCATTCAATTTTTAGTTTTTAAGAAATTTACAAAAGATAAAATTATGTTCCATGATCGCTCTCTCCTCTCTTCATTAGCTCCGCTCTGATCGCCTTGCCCCTTCCTTGCAAGCGGGCTGCCCCCCCCCCCCTCCTACCCCTCCCCCTTGAGTAGAGTAATTTCTTGCACTCCTACAATTCGTCGTTTCCCCTCTTCAAGATAACCCAACTTTCCTCTCATCTCATCCCGCTTGGCCATCCCTCCCCTACATTCCCCCCACCAAAGGAGTGGGAGTAAATTTCAAGCGCTCTAACAATGGGATTATTTTCTTTCTAGGCCATTTCCCCTTGCCAAGCGCCTTGTTGCCCTCCCCTCTCACCGTCTCAGCGGCGGCGTCGTCTCTCACCACCCATCCGATGCTACACGAGACACGAGAGGACGGACGCTTGCAAGCCATCAACACCTCCTCCCTCCGTTCCTTGAAATTTCAGGTAAATTTTATATTTTTTAAAATTCTTTTTGCATATAAATATTTCTTTTAATTACTTTTAAACATTTTTATAGGAAAATTTAAAAATATTTCGATTAAATATTCAAATTAATATTAAAAGAAACAAAATTTGATAAATCGTTTTAACAAGATCAATTTATGATTTTGATATTAAATGTCGATTTCACCTTAAAAGTAATTATTTGGTTCAAATAAATAATTTTTAGATGACATACTAAAAATCAGATCTAAAGGCTGAATATGAATATAATCTAATTTATTTACTAGCTGCAGAGCCCGGCTTAGAAGG